>CAHIKZ030002922.1:2460000-2507500 GCA_903632075.3 Acanthosepion pharaonis | reverse complement strand
TGTTTTAATTGTCCATTAAAATATGGGTAAATAGCAGGACAGACCGGGTTCTATAGCCTTGGATGGCAACTGCTCTACCGCAGAAAGAAATGGTAATCTACTGCGGGAAAATAATCTGCCTCGTCAGTCATGTATTGAAAGATACCTGATCGCCTAAGCGTGTATCCCGCATGACATGTAACTGACTTAGGAGGCCCCGTGGAGTAATAGATAGTGGCTCGGATTGAGAAATCGGTAGAGCCGAGTTCGAATTCCACTCGAATCTATTACATTCACTTACGTGCATATATCCTTGGGTATGATTTCTCTTATTTTACCCTAGTTATGGGTAAATAGCAGGACAGACCGCATTCTATAGCCTGGCCTAGTGCAGGAAGAAATGGCAAACTACTGGGGAAAATAATCTGCCTCGTCACTCATGTATCGAAATACACATGATCGCCTAAGCGTGTATCACGCATGGCACATAATTGACTGTTGTACGCATTTGTGCGTGTAAGGTATCATAAACCAATTCGATTGTCAGCTCTCGAAAATGTTTTTCCATTGGTAAATGGACGATCTGTCTGCGTGCTAGAAGCGTCTTCAATTAACAACAACAGCCGTAGATGAAAACACTTTGAATTAATTTCTCCAGAGGGAGGGCCTTTCGCATTGGTTCTACGATTCTTGCAGAAGACACCTGTCACGAATTCTAAAAATCCCGGCTCAATTTACACCATGTAACTGTTTCTTCATTTTCTTTACATTTTTAATGTCTTCTTTCTTGGGTGCTAGCTTTCAAGCTGATTTTTCGTGGTGGTTGGTAGAAATAGCAACATCTAAAATATGAACACATATTCAACACCCACATATATACATACACACATATAAATATACATATTTAAATACATACATATACACATATAAATGGGAGAAGAGAAATTAATAAATTAACAGATAGAAAATAATTCAAATAAAATGAATAGACAATAAACACACACGCACACACACAAGAGCACACACACACACACACACACATATATATATATATATATATATATATATATATATATATATATATATATATATATATATATACTCATGCATATGTACATATATATACACATGTAAGGGGGAATTAAAAATAATATAGTACAAAAAATAACGAAAGTAAACATCTTAAATTGATTATCTAATTCATTTTCATACTCATAGAATCCAAATACATGCACACACATTCATATACATATATACACACACATACACACACATATACTTGCATATAAATACATACACCTGCATATATATATATATATATATATATATATATATATATACAAACACATAAATATGAAAACATAAGTCAAAGTATATTACTTTCAATAATTAACGCAAAATAATTGTATGTCTGCAAATAAACTAAAATAGACTAAAATTCTATTTGTAAGATAATTTAAAGACATTTAAATATAATCTCATTCCTTTGGTTTAATAGCTGGCTAATTTCTTAAATTTAATTATTCTAATTTTTTCTTACAAGATCAATGATTTACATCTATTTCTGAAGCTGTTGGTGGTTTGACATTTAACTATAATCTTCCATTCAAGTTGTGGTGAGAAGTTTCTTTACTTTAATTCCCAGAAATATTTAGAAAGATCTGTCTGGTGTTTTAAATTAGGATCAGAGAAAGAATACTTGTGATTATATCGTCTCTGCTTCCAGATCACGGGAGAAGTTACGATGTAGAGTGAGGTGAAACAAGTATTTAAACAGTAAAAAAAAATGAATTTAGAATCATATATTGAAAGAAAAGCATTGTCTAAAGCTCACAATATATTCGTAAACAATTATAAATGCAAATAAACATCAATAATAAATTATTTGATACGTATATATGTTTTATATACAAATTATTAAAACAGGTAGTGAAAAACGTATTTGGACAGAATATAAATTATGCTTTAAATATGTTTAATATTTAGTTGGCCCTCTTTCATTTGCAACCACAGCTCTCAGTTTGTTCCTGTCGCTCTCTACAAGTGCCTGGCATGATTTGGTGGGAATTTTAGCCCACTCTTTTGCAAAAAGTTTCAATTCACTGAGGTTCTTTGGTTCACGAATCTGATTCTTCAGTGTTCTCCAAAGATTCTCTATTGGATTCATGTCCTGCGATTGGCTGGGTCATGTCAACATGCTGATGCTATTATTCTGAAGCCGTGCACGTGTTGCTTTGGCTGTATGTTTCGCATCATTGTCCTGTTGAAAAACCCAATCTGGTCCAAGTTCTAATTTCTCAACTGACGACTGCAAGCAATCTTCTAAAATCTGAATACATTTGGCTGCATTCATTGTGCCCTCAATAATTTTCAGTTGTCCCGTACCATTATATGCAAAGCATCCCCAAACCATAATGCTATCGCCTCCGTGCTTCACAATGGGAATGGTGTTCTATTGATTGAAGGCTGTTCCATCCTTTCTCCAAACATGGGTAGCATCGTTGTGGCCATAAAGTTCAATCTTGCTTTCATCAAACCGTAAAATTGTCATCATGCTTTTGTAAATTAGTTTTGGCAAATTGAAGTCTGGATTTTAAATGCCGTTTTTTTTTAGCAATGGGGTTTTGCGAGGAGAGCGGGATTTTAATTGTTGTCGGTGAAGTTCAAAACTTATGGTCCTCATGCATACGTGAGTTCCTGCATTGCTGAGATCTTTTTGAAGTTCTCTCCGAGTCACCAAAGAGTCACCTGTTCTTGGCATATTTTCATGAGTACCGAAGGCTTTCCATTTCTTAATTATGTACCCAACGGTGCTCACAGGTAAACATAGGTCTTTAGAAATCTTACGATAGCTTTTTTTTTCTTTATGTGCAGAAATAATTCGATCTTTAAGATCTTTCGACAGCTCTCTTTGCTTTGGCATCCTGCAGTACTGTTAGTGCGACGTCTTGGGATGAACTGACCATCAAGATAACTAACACCTTTAAGTAATGCACGTTCTAGACTATTCCATAAAATTCGAACATGAAATATACTCAAAACATTAATTTTAAACATAATTTCGGAACTCTCCAAATACTTTTTTCATTACCTGTTTTAATAATTTGTATATAAAATATATATACATATCAAATAATTTATATTTGCTGTTTATTTGCATTTATAATTGTTTTACGAATATATTGTGAGCTTTAGATAATATTTTTCTTTCAATATATGATTCTAAATTCATTTTTTTTCTGTCTAAATACTTGTTTCACATCACCGTATACATTTTTTTATTATTTACATCATTTTTAGGGAAAATGGTTGCTTGGTATAACATTTTCGGTTTTGCATATATCTCCAACCGGGCAGTTGTTTTTGACTCTACAATTACAAGAGAGTTTCTTATCTGTTTTGTTATTGTTATAAAATGTGTTTAATATTTTATTATTCTCTGAATTAATAATATTGTAGATGTTATTTGTGCATGAGTAACTAATTTTTAAGTATTCTAATTAAAAATCTTACTAAGTATGTTATTTCGGTTAAAATGTTTGTCAATTTCAGAAAGTATTAACCGATAATTATACTGGATAGTTGATAGAAAGGAGGGGTAAACCGTCTAATTTTTCTTTTCTTTGACTGATTCTATTTATTTTACTATATTTTGAAAAATCCAGGTAAAACAATTTTGGGGGGCCTCATTATAAAGTATTTTATTTTCATCAAAACGTTTATTATTGGAAGATGATTTATTGATTCTATTATTTGCAGTGGCAGGCATTTGTTTAATTATTTGATAGGAATCGTTGGAGCTAACATTGATATAGATTAGAGTTTCATTATCTTTTATCTCCCCCACCACACATGTCTTCAACATTATAAATCCCCAGATTTTCTAGGTCAAGCGTCTAGACTCCCTGTTGTTTCTTAAAATATTCTGAATAAATATAAATTTAAACCATTTGTAATTTCAGTCTGGTGAGACGAGTGTTAAAAATCCTTTGAAATAAATTGTAATTTATAACCGTGATTTCGATGATGCATTCAGTTTTTCCTTGATATATATAGCAATGGATTAAGAATTCTTACGACCAATTTGACATCACAATGGGATCACTAGACTCAGCTGAGTCTTCTGATCTCATTGGTCTTTTTATATTATACAACCTTACCACGCACTATGAAATTAATACAAATGACATTGGTTTGTACAGAGACGATGGACTTATGGTTATTAGAAAATCAACTAACTTCAAAATAGATAAAATTAGAAAGTTATTATATAAAGTATTTAAAAGCATGGGTTTAAAAATTACGGTTAGTACTAAATTTAAAAAAAAGTGGACTTCCTAGATATAACATTAGATCTAAATAAAAATACATACACACCTTATAAAAAAACCCAACACCAATCCTTTATATATACACCCTAAATCAAATCAACCCCATCTAAAATTAAACATATACCGTTATCTATCAGTAAACGAATTAGTACAAATTCAGCAAATGACAAGATTTTCGATAAGCATATCAATTTCTATAATAAGGCTCTAAAAGAGAGTGGCTACGAAAACCCAAAACTAACTTATATAAAAAATGAAAATGGAAAGCATAGAAAAAACAGAAGTAGAAAGATTATTTGGTATACTCCCCCATACAACCAAATGGTAAAGAACAAATTAGGACATAAATTCCTCGCATTAATAATCAAGCATTTTCCTAGTGAAAGTAAACTAAGTACTATTTTCAATAAAAACACACTAAAATTGAGTTATAGCTGTACAGAACACTTAGAAAAAATCATTAAGAACCATAATGCTAATATCTTAAATAAACACTTATACCAAAACCAACAAAATTTAGACAATGGAAAAATAAAGATAAAAACTGATGGAAATAAACAAAAATTATGTAACTGTAGAAACCCTCGTAATTGCCCTCTACAAAATAAATGTCGCACTGAATCATTAGTATACCAATGCAATATCTCTTCCATTGAAAGTCCTGACAACATAAAAAATATATATAGGTTGCACTAGCCATGAATTCAAAAAAAGATTCAACCAACATCAAACTTCATTTAGAATAAATAAATATAAAAATCAGACAGCTCTCTCAAAATACTTCTGGCATCTAAAAGAATCAAATAAAACACCTACAGTAAAATGGAAGTTAATAAGAAAAGCTAGAATATGTAGGTCATTAAACGACCTATGTCCTTTGTGCATACACGAGAAACTATATATAACTAAGTTTATAAAAAATAAAAACTTACTGAATCAGAGAAATGAAATAGCTATTATATGCCATCATTGTCAAAAATTTTCCTTAAATAATATTTAAAAATTTAATAAAAAAAAAAGAAAAAAGTCTACTGGAATAACAGTGAAAATATTTTAAAATTGTATTTAAAATTGTAGTTAAAACGAATTCTAACCTAAGCATCTTTTAAAAGTTGCAGTTAAATAAAATGTATTCTAACCTAAACACTTCTAAAAAAAAGTACTACCGGCACTTAAATGAATCCAATAAAACACCTACTGAAAAATGAAATTATAACGAAAAGCTAGATGATGTAGGCCAGGGAACGACCCATGTCCTTTGTACATACATATGAAACTTTATTACTAAGTTTATATATATTTAAAATAAATAAATGAATTAATTAATAAATGAAATTTACTAAATCTGAGAAATGAATTAGCTATTTTTGCAGTAAGTGCCATAAATTTTACTTAAATAATATTTAAATATAAAAGTTTAAAAATCGTAATATACTTTGATACGGAAAAATAATTTTACTATCAGTAATTTCAAGTACATTTCCTTCTGTTATAAAGTAATATAGTCTATTAAAACTAACAATGAAAATATTTTAAAGTTGTAATTAAAATTGTAGTTAATTAAAATGATTTCTAACCTAAACTTCTTTTACTTAGTACTACACGCACTTAAAAAATCCAATAACAGGACCCATGTCCTTTGTACTTACATGAGAAACAATATATTACTAGGTTTATATATATATATATATATATATATATATATATATATATATATATATATATATAAAAAAAAAGTTTACTAAATCAGTGAAATTAAGTAACTATTTTGACGACATTGTCATAAATTTTACTTAAATAATATAAAAAATAAATGAAATAAAATAAAATAAAAAATGTAACCTAATATACATACTTATGCATGATGTAAAAATAATCCTACATACTATAAGGGATTCCAATACATTTAACTGTTCTTAATAAAAAAAAAAATAGTATATTAAAAATTAAAAATGAGAATATTTCAAATCGTAGTTAAATAAAAAGTATTCTAATCTGAACACCCGCGAAAATCATTTAAATTTACAAATAGAAAAAAATGTGGTAAGAATTTTTTTGCCGTTAACAATAAATTTAAAAAAAATCCAGACGACATGCATTCAACGGATGTCAGTTTTCATTGAAAAATACATCCCTACCCCTTACCAAAATGTAACTATTAACCGATACAATGATGCAGACATAAGGAAAACCCAGACCCCCTTGTCCAGTTGAAGTAGATTTATCTGTAACCATGGAAACGTAATTTTAGCTGTGACTTTAAAACCCAGTAATTTTAAAAGTTACTCCAAAATTCGCTTGAGGATGAAATGGAACTAATGTCTTTAATTTAATTGCAAAATTAAATTCGGGGCTTTTAGCTTCCATTTTTGAAACTTGGTTAGAACTGTGTAGCGGAAAAAACATATTTTAAATCAATTAATATATATATATATATATATATATATATATATATATATATATATATATATATATATTTTATGCTATAATTATGATATAAAGTGCTCAATATCAGAGATAGAGCGTATGTAAAAATAAAATTGAACATTGAAGAGGCGACAGGCTGTTTCATGCTAGACGCAATCGACTAACCATATGCATTGTATTTTTCTCGACTATTTATATATACGGGTCAGTAATGTATTGTGGCTAATCTATTGCGATGTGGGGAGTTTATTTTAACGGTTATTTTAGAAGGAGTGTTTTCTTAATTTGTTTATTATTTACTTTATTTGGATTAATTTATTTTACTTGTTTTTCTTATTTATCTTTATTTTATTTATTTTTATATATTCTTTTTATATTTCGATTTTGAAGTACTGTAGTAAAAACTTGTTTTCGTGTCTGCATTTTGAGATGACTTCTGATCGTTTATTTAGTAGTTTTTTTTTGTCTGCGAAGGTAACTATAGCTTATTTTTCTCCAAGTAGAATTTGCAGTTTTGTATTGATTGATGTAGACTGATGATCTTTTCCTTATTTTCCATGATATTTTTGGTGTGATCTATCTTTTTGTTTTTGATTGCCCAGATATATTGGGAAAGTATTGTGATTTTCGAGAATTTACTATTTATTTTGTGTTCGTAGTTTCTTTGTTTCCACGGTCCTTCAGTTACTCCTATGTATATTTTTCTTTGTTATCTGATGATTTTACCGAGGTTTGGTATATTACATTGTTTTGTAAGTAATTGTCGTTTACGGGACATTCATTCTTTTTTCTACAGTTACACGTGGGTTTTATTTGAAAAGTTTGTTGATAGTTTTCCTGTTGTGCTTTTTATTATTTGTGTCATGTTCTCGGTATAACTGCAGCTGATTTTTACCGTGTTTTTGTTGAATATTTTGTGGAGAGTGCTTGATTCGGGGAAGTGTTTCTGTAAGAGATTGATGAATATTTTTCCTACGTTTTTTACGTTTTTGCTGTACCACCATACAACAAAATGTTTTTCTTCCTGTTGGCTTTCTTTTGTCCTAGATGTTGTATATGTGAGTGTTTTAGGGCCGTTTCATAGCCTTTCTTTGATTTTGGTATTTGCATGATTATAGATGGCGGATGATTGGTAGATGTGTAGATATACATCTATATGGTTTATATGTACCTTTTCTTAGTTTGAACGTGGTATCTATAAAATCTATTATGTTTATAGTTTCTTAAGATTATGAGAGCATTGTCCCTGTAGAGTCCTGTATTATATCTATCTATTATTTTATGTATAGTAAATATATACCTATCAGTTCACAGGGCTCTGCACCTGTTCACTTTCACACACACACACACACACACACACACACACACACACACACACACACACACACACACACATATATATATACACACACATATATATGAAATGTGTGTATATATATATATATATATATATATATATATGTGTGTGTGTGTGTGTGTGTGTGTGTGTGTGTGTGTGTGTGTATGTGTGTGTATGTGTGTATGTGCGATAGAAATTATTAGGGGATTTGAGATAATTATAATTAAGTAATTCATCGAGTCTAGAAGAAACCTCAATATAGTACAGAAAGCACTGGACGGCCGTTTCGTGATACATTTGGGTACGCATCCAATACCAAGTAGTGGAACCCGGACCGTTACAATACGAGGCAAACGTCATACCAACTATACCAACACACACACACACACATATATATATATATATATATATATATATATATATATATATATATGTGTGTGTGTGTCTTTCGTTAAACCTGAGGACAAGAAAAATATTTTAAAAAAAAAGTGCTGCCACGCCCAACACACGACAGCTTGTAATTTACGCTGCAATTACAATAAAAACAAAACAAAACAAGCAAAAAAAAAAACAAAAAAAAACGCACAAATAATGTGTTACACAGAACCAGAGCATGAAATGTAACTGATAACACCAAAACAAACCCTCTTTGAAAATGGCTAAAGACCCGGACTAATTAGGTCCCATGCATTGTTTAGTATGAAGGATCACCTGCAAGACAACACTGCAGTTCATTGTCTTTCGGACAATGGACGATATGGGTAGTCTTGCACTCTTTTACTCCAACCAAACGGAAAATGTAAATAAAAATAAATTAATTTTTTTAATTTTTAATGGAAGATGTTTAAAAGAAAGTTTGCTGCTCAAAAATACATATGCATCAAGGGAAAACTTAATGCATCATCGAAAATGATTATAAATGATACTTTCTTTTGTCAAGTACGTTTTTTTAATATTTGTCTCATCACATCGAAATTACAAATGGTATAATTTTACAAAATGGTTTAAATTTGCCTAGACAATACTTAAAACAACAAATAACAGGATGTGTAGACGCTTAACCTAGAAAACTGATTACAATAAAGATACACACACACACACACACATATATATATATATATATATATATATATATATATATATATATATATATATATATATATAAACCACTCAGTAAAAATAAATACATCAGCTTTATAATTTAATCCAGAATTTAAAAGGAAGCAAATTAGTTATTAAAAAATATATATTCAAATCTTTCAATTCCCTATATAAGATTAATGTTCGTAAGATGTAAATTAATTTTAAAACAAAGAGGATATTTTTTACAATAAAATCACTCTTGATGAAGCCAGTTACAGTGTCATAGTTTTATTTTCAAAAGCTTTGAGTTTCGTCATTCTTGCATTCATTCATTCCCTTGTTCTTTTATTCCATTATTCTTTCTTTTATTCTATAATTCTTTAAAGGAAAATCCCTTCGTCAGAGTTACGAAGCATCACAAGTTATTGTGTGTTTTATAACTATCAGGCCTTGCAATTAAATACGTAAAAAACCTCTGCAGGAGCCATTTCTTTAAAGAATGATAGAGTAAAAGAATGATAGAATAAAATAATCATAGAATGAAGGAAGAATAGGATGAAAGAATGATCGAATAGAAGGAGAATATTAGAATAGATGAAATACCTAATTCAAATCTTTCGAGACAGTCACAGTAACCGAAGTTACTTGACACAATTCCCTATACTTCGAAGTTTATTCAGAATATAATTGAATTCCTTAAACCTCTTAAGGTGACAGGTGTTCCCCCCTCTGCAACAGACTTTAAATTAAAAGTCAAAACTACTCTAACTAGGATAGGCTAAAAGACGATGTCGACATTCGCAGGATCTGAGTAATTCCAACATGGCGCTAGGAAAACCATTCAAAACGGCTTGCCTCAACTTGATTTCAGTAATGTACTGTACATGGGCATCTTTATATATCGGTTGTTCTAGGATTGGATCACAAAAGCATTTGTTTTTACATTGGCACCCGGTACGAGAAATAAATAATGGCGTGTACGCATTGGCGTGTACGTAATGGCCTGTCAATTTGGGTGGCAAACTATATGTTCAGGGAAGAGCTCTTTCAACTGTAAAATGATGAGGCCTCGCCGCCAATCTAGTGTTGCGCTTAAATTCTTAAATCTCGCTACCATAGAGAAAAGTAATATTGTAAAATACAGAAATATGGCACAAGGCTAAAAGTGGGAGGCTTGTCTTATTCAGTGTTATAATTAAACTTAGCTAGCCACAGTTACTGACCCAAACATACCACAGTATTCCGTATACCAAAACACATTCTTACTTACCATCCTTACTACAGCCACCATAATACCTCAAAGTCTCTATGAAGTCCTACCTCGTCCACATATGTAGAATTGTTTAGCTTTGTGTAGATAGGAGAAAGCTCGTAAGAGCAATTACCATAAAAGTATTTATAGAAGAGACACAGGAAAGCTAAGTTATCGTGGAGCGAAAGTGACTGGAGGTGAGTTGCCAGAATCGAGAACACTTTGGCGAAATTAAAAAACTAATATCTAACTAGGTCGTCATGTGTCATTATATAAGTTTCAGATACGTATATATTAAGAGACACAATGCAGTACTCTATGTCAGGGGTCAGCAAACTTTTGCTAACTTAGTGTTTTGAAATCATTCAGGGTGCCAACAGCATACGTATTTTTATACAAGTCAAGGTCAATATACTTGTTCTACAATATATTTTATATAGTAAGATATAGTACTTTAGTATATATTAAAATTGAAACAGCTAAACATCTTCTTTGTGTTGTAGTAGTTATTGGTTCGGACTTCGTGATGTCATTTGCGGCTGCGTGGAATTCGAAATTGCTTGGCGTCCCACGTGTGACACGTGTGTTGTAGGTTGCCGATCCTCATCTATGTTTTCCCGCATTTTCCCTCCGACTCAGAATAATTAGGTTCCATGCATTGTCTAGTATGAAGGACCACCTGCAAGACAAGACCACTGCAGTTCAATGTCAAAAATCTGGTCATTTAGATTCTGCCATTGGCCACATCAAACTGGCGATGTATTCACCGTAACCCTGACAGAGATGGCTTCCGGCTGCTATGGCAAAGGCAAAACGTGGTTTGGTTCCAACGCTTCAAAGTTGTGCTTCTTCAATGTTAGAGATTACCAGTCTGCTCTTCTATTTAACCCTTATCTGAGGGGGAGATGTTTATTCATACACTTCCTAAGTGTAGGTGAATGTTAAGAATCCATTTGTAATTCAGAATTTATTATCATGCTCCAAGCTTTCGAATTCTCTGGTACATCATCAGGATAGATAGGGATAATTGGCAAATTTAGTAAAAAAAAAAAAAAAATTAAATAGTGTAACAACTTTTAAAAAAAAATAAGCTGTTAGTTGCATGTGAGGAAGGTACGTGGAGCACATTTTGGGAACTAAATTCATAGAAATAATGAATGTTCGGTGTAAGCAGAGAATATTGACATAGACGAGGTGTGACTTGTGTTTTATATACATTTAAGGATGTCAGCTCGTAAGTTAAAATTGCTTTAATTTATTGGTTGTTCTATCTGTTGTATGAGTATAGATTCAAGGATCATAAGTCTCTTTTTACTATTTGATTTTACTAGCATTTTGGTATTCTTCGTGAGTAGTTGTATAATATGACTTTGATGCTTTATTAAGCTTATTAATGCGTTGGGTGATGGTACTCGGGTACCATATGCAAATAGGCATATACCGGGTATAACAGCAAAATTGTCCAGATCGTGTAACGATAAATATTGTTCAATTGTTGAATTAAGCTTTGAAACGTTGTAGTTTAGAAATGATTAAAGTTATCTTACTGGAATTCTCTGAGGTTTTTATAACACTATTGTACTCTACTTTGAACATAAGAATGTAATTAACTCTAATTTGAAATTTGTTATCCCTCTTTTGTGAACTCCTGTTTCAGTTTCCTTTTAACTATTCGCTCTTTTTAAAACTTATTTACCGCTCTCTTGATGCTTCTTGGATGGACTTTGAAGATGGAAGCCAGAGTATGAATGTTGGTACCATTACTGAAGGCTTAAATGAGCTTTTTTGTCTCACCGTTGCTTTGCTCAGTTGGGAAGCTTTCACGACATACTTGTTGATAATGCAAATATAATAGCATCGTCTTCATTTAAAAAGAATGGCTAAAAATAATGGAAGCCTCATAATGAAAGGCAACACTCAATAATATCAACTACGAACATGGACACAATATGTTGACAGTGTTCTGAAAATAAAACATTCTATAATACTAAATACATACAACAATCTATTTCCAGTTAACAGTTAATAAGACAGTTTTTGTATAATCTATATACTGAAAAAAAAAAGTTAATATGAAAAATTATATAAAAAAAAATTAATCAAAGTACCTTGTCTGTTATATTTAATTAAGTTCATGTATGTATATATATATATATATATATATATATATATATATATATATACATATATATATATATATATATATACATATATATATATATATATATATATATATATATATATATATATATATATATATATATACATATACATGCATATATATATATATATATATGTATATATATATATATATATATATATATATATATATATATATATATATATATAAATGCATATATATATATATACATACATATATATATATATATATAAATATATATATATATATATATATATATATATATATATATATATATATATATATATATATATATATATATATACATGCATATATATATATATATACACATTACATGCACATATATATATATATATATACATACATATATATATATATATATATATATATATATATACATACATATATATATATATATATATATATATATATATATATATATATATATATATATATATATATATATATATATATATATATATATATATATATATATATATATATATATATATATATATATATATATATATATATATATATATATATATATATATATATATATATATATATATATAAAAGGCAGGATGTGTGTGTGTGTGTGACGAATCTTCTTGTAGTTTTTGCATAGTCCTTCTTCTGCCTCTCCTTTGATATCGTCTGTAGGAAATTTTGTAATTTCTTTTCCGTGTCTGCTATATGTACTGTGTCATCTGCGTATGTTATGTTGTTAAGATTGTGACTGCCAATGCTGAATCCCGGAAGGACTTCCAATTCTCTCAGAATTGCCTAGCTATATAAGTTGAATAAGTCCGGTGAGAAGACACATCCTTGCCTTTTATCCCATTTCTATTTTTGTATATTCGCTGAACACATTGTCTATGCGCATGCATGGTGTTTGCTGCCAGTATAGATTCTTGTTTATTCTAATATCTTTCTCAAATATATCAACGTTGCTGAGCACTTCTAGCAGTTCCTTGTGGCGTACTTTTAACGTTTTAAATTACATATTAAATTAATTCAAACTGACGACGAAGTGAAATAATGAATACATTATTGGCGACACTCTGGTGCATATCGGCCGATCTCTAGTTGTTCAAAATACGCTCTTTTTCTTGATTTCTTGATTTCTTACTTGTAAATACGTTACACGTGCCAGCTGTCAATTTCTGAGCGAAAAAAAAAAAATGGTTAGAATTTTAAATATCTTTTTCAAAATAGTTTTTTTTAAAAATTCGATCAACAACTAACACTGCTGAATAGACTTAAGTTATAGTTGGTGTAAGAAAGCGCATTATCTGGCCTGATCAACAGTTTGAACAAGGCCACAACAGTAAATCCCTCGGTCACAATGACTTACGACCTCACGCTAGAACGACCACCGAATTTCAAAGACCAAAGAATTTCATCTGCACAAATTCATTCAAAAGGCTCGGATTAAACGATGGTATTGTCTTCAGGCACCTTTAACGGTGCCGCAGACTGGAGCAATCTCCCGATTTTATCGAAAAGTCATCTCCTTCATACATCGACAGATTTCATGTGTCAGAATGCTACACACACACACACACACACACACACACACACACACACACACACACATATATATATATATATATATATATATATATATATATATATATTTATATAGAATGATGGAATCTTTTTTTTTATTTCTCAAACACATTCAGCACATTTTGGCCGCGTTCATAATTGATATTATTTAGTGTTTTATTTAGTTTTTCTTTTTTATTATTATTAAAATTATTATTATTAGACCTCCCATTATTTTTTATTTTTACATGTGAATGTGGCTATTGTACTTGTATTTACTAGAAGTATGTTGCGGATGGAGTTTGGTAGCTTTCCGTATGTTTAAAAGCGTCCTAATTGAGCAATAGTCAGAGAGATGCAATGTGAGTCTTCTTGATAGGCATGTAGTGGTATGTCCAACATAAATATTCATAATTTTTTTTGTTTTTTCCCAGAGTTCCTTAAGGGAATTCATAAATAATATTGGTTTTCTGTAATTAGGACATTGTAGGTGAGTTATTGATAATAAGATTAGCTCTTTTAAATTTTTTTATAGTAGGTGATTTAATTTCTTGTTCTTTTGACGGAGATTATATATATATATATATATATATATATATATATATATATATATATATATATATATATAAAAAACTGTCCGAATGTTCTTTTTATCCGAGCGCTTTCGGCTATATATGAAGCCATTTTCAAGGATTAAATATTTTCATATATATATATATATATATATATATATATATATATATATATATATAAAATACAGAAAAATCGTCGAATTTGAAAGGATTATGATAAAAATAAGCAGACATAATGTTTGTAATTTATTCAATATGGTATGCCTAAAAGAGAATTTACTGTCTAAATACACAAACACACACACACACACACTCACACACACTCACACGCTTACCACCCCACCCACACATACATACACACACACACACACACACACACACACACACACATATATATATATATATATATATATATATATATATATATATATATATATACAAGCACGTTTCATTAAATAAAGCCACTATGACGACAGGGGTTACTGATAAGACAGAAGATAACGTTTGACATGGCATTTAGATATTTTTAAATTCATGCTGACTGGGAAGCAAGAAGCAGGAAGAGGGTTCCACAAGCGAGAATTGCGAGGGAAGAAACTATTAGCACAGAACTTACGGTTACATGCAGTCATTTCAATTGTAAAGTGATATGACATTACCGTCAGTCTAGCACTGCTTAAATTTCTGTTTTTTTAATCATTTTACCCGAAGCAAGGCGCTAAAGCCACTAAGACGCAAGGCGCTTACTGGATATTAGAGAATATAAGAAAATATATACTGTTAAGGAAAGATGACAATGAAGGAACAAGAATTAAGAAGACATAAGATAATGATTGATAACATATCTGTACATCTCTCATTGATCAAAATGTGTTCTTTCTTTTTATTTTGCCTATTCTTAGCTATCTAGCTACAATCTTTCTGACCTATCGATCGATCGATCTCTGGTGTTTATGACTGATTTGGTTTCCTACTTGTTGTAAATACGTTACACGTGCCAGCGGTCAATTTCTGAGCCAAGAAAAAAAAAGGCCAGCATTTTGAATACTGGTTCTCTTGTCAACTAAACACCCGTGGGGGTTGTCTGCCTGTTCTAAGCTAACATTTCCCAAGCGAACACTCCTCTCGAATTAGGCCTCAACTTCTGACTGTGACCAGGTGATCCGATCAATTACCAAAGCCCCAGAAATGGTGTCTTCTAAAACACGTTCTGATTTTTCTTACAGCAATCGTCTGTTCTCGTGATCAAGGCATACTTATTTGCATTGATCACAGTGTCACATCTATTCGCCTTAAGAAGGATTTATTTCCTTTTGGATTATATACGAATTTTCTAAAATCCCGATGAATGACAGATTCAGGACTATCTCAAAACAGCAACTCTGCTTTGTTTATTTTTCTGATGGCATATCTATATAATTTTATAGAATTATTCATTTTCTCTTTTCACCTACTCTCTGCGCAAACATAGTTATGTTACATCAATATCACTATCTCAAAACAACAACTCTGCTCTGTCTATTTTTCTGTATCGCATCTCCGTATATAAATTTATAGAAATGATCATTTTCTCTTTTCACTTACTCTTTGCGCAAACATTGTTTTGTTATACCACCATCATAATCTCAAAAGAACAACTCTGCTTTGGCTATTTTTCTGTATCGCATCTCTATATAATTTTATAGAATTATTCATTTTTTCTTTTCACCTACTCTCTGCGCATAGTGATGTTATATGCACACGAACACCATTTGTTATCTCTTGAAATAAGTTTCGATTTTTTTCTTCCAATATTTCACTTTAGATATGTCTAGCACTGTATTTGACCTCTTGTTTTTTTTTCTCCAAAAGGTTTGAATGCCATAGTTTACAATTTGTAGTCTTCAAATATGTTTCTTGTCATCATCCTTATCACTGCTATCAGCTGTCCGACTAATACAGTTCCTTCCGTTCAACCGTTCTTTTTTTTTCATTTATGAACGTATTTCTACAAGTTAGCAGCTACTATACCTTTTCGTTTTTCATTGCATTCTTATCTGTGAAATTATTTTGACGTTACACTTTCTTAAAATAAAACAGGTATCCTAACTGCCCCGCCCACAAAACAAAGAAAGTATCTTCACACGGAATAAGCGCAAGATATTGTACAAAACTGGGTTTAAATGTAACTCAGATGACTGTAAACATTTGTATACCGCTTTATAACAAGATCGATTTATTAATTTCGTTCATGTGCGTGTGGGGCTAACGATTAACGGCTCGAAATGAAACGTAGGAGAGCCGAATTCGAGTCGAGTCCATTATATTCAGTATCTGTCTATATTTCACTTGTCAAATAACAACCTTCTCATTCGATCGGAAGTAGTTTTGTGACCTCTTTTTATTATGCAATATCTTGAACTATTCTAGGTCCGGTCTTGAATATTTTAAAATCATTTCACCCTAAGCAAGGCAATAAAGCCACAAAGACGCAAAAGTTTACGGAGTATAAAAGAATAGGAGAAAAATGCTGCTGAGTGGAGAGGGAAATAAAAGAACAAGAATTAAGAATATATCGATTGAATTTAAACTTTTGAAGATCAAAGTTTACTGGAAGTCTAGAAACCGGAAGAGTGTTTAATCTAGTACTGCGTTTACATTCATGTATAGGTACATTATTTACATTATTCGGACTATTGTCCTCATCTTTGTCGCCATATTTATTATAACGTTTCGACCGTTGTACGCTCCGGCCTTCTTCAGGTGGTTGAAAGCGGCACATATGCTAGGCCACAGCAGGACCAAGCATAGAAATGAATACAATATTGGAACCAGTAATAAGGAACACCAGAGAAAAGCGATAATAACAACAAAAATAGCAATATGAGCTCTGGTAAAAGCATGCAATGATAACAGCAAAACTTGCAATATGAGCGCTCGTAAAAAAATGAATGCTGAGACATTAAATTTATAATTTTCACAAGGACACATGGCACAGTGGATAAAGGTGTTAGTTAGAGCCAGTGACAGGACCCAAAGAGTGTGAGTTCAATACTCGGTTAGGGCAGTGGAGAACTTGGAGAGGGAAATTAACAGGAGATAACTGATAACTGACATCTATTAAACATGGCACGTGGAACTAGAACAGTCTAACCCTGTGAGCGAAATAAAGGGTTCAGTTCGATATTCCAACCACCTGAATAAAGCCGGGGCGTACAACGGCCGAAACATTGTAATATATATGGCGACAAAGATGAAGACAATATTGTAAATAGTGTTCGTTATATTCATCTTCTTTTAGATGTACCCCAGTTATGGGGTACATCTAAAATATGGGGTCTCTCTAACCTTGAATATATGGGGTCTCTCTAACCTTGAAGAAGAAAATCTCTTCAGCCTTAGGACCAAATCACACGCTGCTTTTTGGCAAGGCATAGAACCCGGAAGTATTGTGTAAAAACATAGTCAGTTTGTTGTGGTCAATGACAGATTAAAATGACCATATTTATAATGATTTTCTAAGTGTAGCTCAGATGTGGCACAAGGCCGAATGTATGGAGCACCCAGTGAGGATCAAAATTCGCTACCCAATTGTAATTAACTGTGGCCTTAAACTGCAATAGTTTTTCGCAAGTGATCCTTCAAATTGGACAAGGAATAGGTTCTTATTATTCGAAGTCAGAAAGGAAGCTGCTGGAACACGTATAGTAGCATCTTGTCTCTTCTAATATATACGCAACCGAAACCTATGTCACATGACAGACAACCTAGTTAGATAGGAGTTTGTTAATTTCGCGAAAGTGGTATCAATTCTGGAATCACGGATTCAATCATTTCCCCGTAAAATAGCTTCTCTATGCCTTTTCTATAAATACTTTCATGGTAAAGATTTTTTCGTATTTCCTTAAGGCATAGGATACCAGGAATCTTTTCAGTAAGTCTATCGCAACATTTTCCAACCAATCCGAGGACTCCAGATAGAACTGGAATTAATGATGTCCATATGCGCCACGTTTTTTAGATTTCTACTTCAAGATCGTTGTATCCTGATAGATTTTTGAAGATCTTTAAAGATAGATTACAATCTGTGGGTACTGTCAATCAATAAGAAAGCACATTTTGTTTCTTTTTTTGTTTTTTTTTTAGTCTTTGATCACGATGTCTGGGCGATTAGCTTTGATTGTTCTGTGTGTGTATTGTAAAATCTCATACAATTGTTACAGGTACTATCTTTTTAACAGGGCCTGGATGATATTCATACCAATTTTTTGCAGTTTCCTTCCAGTAAAAGTTGCAGATTTTCCAGGAGAGTTTTATATTCGGTTGGTGCCATCATCATGTAGCCTGGTGCAAGATGGCCAATTGTTTCTGGATATTTATCACAGAATCTACATTTCGGGTTAATATAGTTTTTCAATATTATTATTATTATGCTAATTATTATATGAATGGTTTAAATATTTTTTAACAATATCAACTTGTCTCTCGTTGAATATCTAGTGACAAAAAGGTCTATTAATAATTTAGCACACACTGATGTTATATTGACAACGAAAGTTTTCCGAAACCCTCTTGGAGAGCTTTTACTCATATGCAAGAAAGATTCGTCAAGTGAAATGAATAGCACAAGTGTATCGATTGACAGTGAATAATTACATGGCCCGCCACAGCAACACTTCGAAGCCGATTACGGCCAGGGCGCATGTCTTTCACTTGCGCATCATCTGCGTATCACGTCAATGATTTATCTCGTCGGACATAACACGCAAGCTAGCCATGGAGTCAGCCTTTTGATGCCAAGAAGTTAAATAAGTGCGAGGCACACACACACACACACACACACACACACACACACACACACATATATATATATATATATATATATTGACAGACAGATAGATGAAAAGAAAATGAAATAGATATATAGACAGATAGATAGAGAGAGAGAGAGAGAAAGAGAGTGAGAGTGAGTGAGAGAGATTGAAATAGAGATAGAGGGAGAGATCTGAACGGATTAAGATAGATAGATTGAAATAGAGAAAGAGAGAGATAACTGAAGGGATAAAGATATACATATATATATATATATATATATATATATATATATATATATATATATATATATTGACAGATAAAAAAATGAGACAGATGGAAAGAAAATGACATATAAACAAAACAGAATTAGATATATAGATAGAGAGAGAGAGAGAAAGTGAGTGAGTCAGAGAGATTGAAATAGAGAGATAGAAGGAGAGAGCTGAACGATTAAGATAGATAGATAGATAGATAGATAGATAGATAGATAGATAGATAGATAGATAGATAGATATAACTGAAGGGATTAGCATAGGTATGAACAGATGAGAATAGAGAGATAGAGGGAGAGATATGACCGGATTAACGTAAATAGATAGATAGATAGATAGATAGATAGATAGATATGAAGAAAATAGGTTGATAGATATGAAGAGAATAGATAGATGAAAAGAAAATGAAACAGATATATAGATAAATAGATAGAAACAAAATTAGATAGATCTATAGATAGATAAACAAATTGAAATAGATAAAAACAATATATATATCTATATATATATATATATATATATATAGATAGATAGATAGATAAAAGCAGGATGAAAGCTAGATTTGACGAGGCAGAGTAATATAACATTATTTATAATTCAACGGACACACATACACACACACATTCATACATATATATATATATATATATATATATATATATATATATATATATATATATATATATATATATACGTAACTATACTAATTTTGATTTGCCAATAATCAAATCAATCTCGAGGCAAAAAAGGTTTTAAAAAAAGAAAGAGCTAGAAACATGAAAGTCTGTCGAAAAAAATCGCACAGATGCAGGTCTGAAGCCCAAAGAAAAAACCCCGACAAGAGTAAACAACTAACAAAAGAGCTTAATACAACCGTAGAGCAAACCTAGGTAAACCTAGTGAGCCAGACAAACCTACCCAGGTTTCACCTAAGCGGATCGTCAGAGAAATGTGTGTTTGTGTGTGTGTGAGAGAGAGAGAGAGAGAGAGAGAGAGAGAGAGAGAGAGAGAATGGGATAACAATATTTTTGGGGAACAGATATATGACAAAATGGTAAAATTTTTCATGTGACACATTTCGTTTTTAAGGATTTCATCGGACGACATTTGCTTATGTTGGCACGAGTACCCTTGCTCAGCAATGGGAGATGTGTGAATCTTATATTTGAAACTATTGTGTTAAAGTGTCTTGGGTATATAATCCAGATGATTTCATTTAGACACATTTTCTTTTGGTTTCCATCACTTTTATTATTAAATTGTGATGATCGAAGATCTTCCAGGAATGGTGAAATATTATAAGGGCCTGGGGACAAATTTCTTCAATTTTGTGTGTGCGTGTGTGTTTGAGTGTTCGTGATAATTCCGATGAATTGGAAAATTGTTTCATGGACTAGGCGTTTCGCTTTTATTAGATAGGTTTCGTCGGGTCAGAAGTAAAGAAAACTGTTTATGCCTTCCGCGCACGAGTGTTTCTATGTGTTTGTGTCTTAATAGTAAAACTTAAATATCTTTTGGTTATGCTGACTTCTGCTGGTCGCAATAATAAAATTGTGTTACAGAATACGAACAAAAGTTTCAAAAATCAGATAAGTCAGAAAAATATTTTATTAAGCAACATACACCTAAACAATACAAGTATCTCCTGCTTTCGACCAGTTTTCAATTAAAATCTCGTCCTGGGTATGACGATAAACTACATCCGGGAGCAAGGGCTATGATTGGAAGTTTTTGAGGATCATGGAACCACCTTTTAATTGCCTTTAGTATCCCAGCTCTGGGTAAATAGTGAACCCCCCAAAAAGTATCAACAGTATATATTTATAATGAAATGAGCATTTGTACAGTAAAATTACAAACCATACATTTTATGATCTAAAAATGTTGGAACCCTCGAGTAATACGCATTCGATTAGTGCGTTTTCGATCACTTCGCTAAAAAATTTTATACCAAAGCCACTCTAAATAAGTATTTCATAAAATATCAGATTAATAAACATTATTTCATTGCATTTTTATTCTATCTTCTTATATAAGTACTTTTACTAATTCAGTGTACGTAAGTTTTAAACTAATTTTAAAAAATGAAAATCTTTGTTGAAGCTTTCATTTTAGCTTTAATTGAAAGCTAAAGGATTTAAAATTTACTATTACCAGTAATCAAGATTCTCTATGGCGTATTTGAAACAGAAATTATATTTATCAAAGTCTATTTTTTTTGTAAAATCGATAAAAACCGCCATTTTTGACACACTTGTAAACAAAAGTTAATTCTTGTTTTTAGAGATCTTGCAAAAATAGAATACATATACCTGGACCTTATTTGAGAGTATTCAGCAAAATTTAATTTTAATTAATCAGACTTGAGACAAATATTACATAAAGAATAAAATGTCGTATAGAAACATTTTTTAACTACAGGGTCTTATTTCTCTAACCTGTTAATCTATTTATTGAGAGCCGTTTGACAACCGAACGTGTTCATAGTTAAGTATGGTGTAGCAGATGATAAAGTTCTCGGGGGGATTTTTTTTCCCGTAAGGGGGACAATTCTTAAAAGAGGTAAATCTAGTTTGACTTGACTTAATACCAAATTTTTGTAAGAGTTATCTCACTGAAAATGAATTTTAAAAGATTTCAAAACTTTATAAATTATTCAATTTAAAATTTAAAAAAAAATTAAAACAAATCTTATAAAAATTAATTTTTCATCGAAATTTTTTCTTCAGACAATATTGCCTTTAATATATATTATTAACAAAAGTAATTAAAAGCTTCTCTAATTAAAAAGTGTCTTATTTTATTGCGTATCTGTCTGTATTTCTGAGATAAGGTATTAAGTACACTATTTATATCGTTCGGAATATGGTTCTCATCTTTGTTGCCATATTTATCACAACGTTTCGGCCGTTATACACCCGGCCTTCTTCAGGTGGTTGGAATGTCGAACTGATTCTTTTATTTCGCTCGCTGGGGTAGACTGTTTTAGTTCCACGTGCCATGTATAATGGATGTTAGTTATGAGTTATCTTCTGTTAATTTACCTTTCCAAGTCCTCCACCACTTTAACCAGGTATTGAACTCACATTCTTTGGGTCCTGTCACTGGATCTAACTAACGCCTTAATCCACTGTGTCCTTAGAGCACATGGCACTGAGAGCCCAGTTCGAATTCCATTACATTCACTTACGTGCTAATACCCTTGGGAAAGGTATGAATCTTCTTCTTCTCCCCCTAGCAATGTGTAAACAGCAAGACAGACTGGGTTCAATAACCTTTGGTGGTTATATATATATATATATATATATATATATATATATATATATATATATATATATATATATGTATATAGTGTGTGTGTATATTCGCGCATCCGGCTGCGTAGTTGTGGAGGAAAAGAATGAAAGTGATTGCTAAATCTTAGATATCTCCTTTTGTTTTATATATATATATATATATATATATATTCTATTACATATATTTCTATCTATAAAAGACAAGATGTGTGTGTGTGTGTGTGTGAGTAACGAAAGCACGGCCGCAATCTTCGACGGATTTGTAACAAAATTTACGTGCACATGCTCCAAGTTAGCGGGATGGCCAAGAACGACTTTGCATTTTCCAACTCCCATCGATAGTTGAAATAATCGATTTTTTCATGCTTCTACGGCGGTTTCTACTGGCCAGAGTGAGAGCCAACAGCTGACTGACACAAATGTTAACTAGCAGGCAAAAAAAATCGATAGCTTCATTCATCACAAGTAGGAAAAATTTAAATCTGCATGGCACTTTACACCAATTGGCTCATTCGCTTGTTTAAACTTAACCTTGATTTTGATTCCGCAGAACTGGGTTTGGTGTGAAAAAGTATTTGTTGTAAACATTCTTTTTTCATTCGGTTTTTCCAGTTACGAGTCCTTTTTTAAAGCTGATCGTTTTGGTTTTTTTTTTGTTTAGTTCTTTTTTCGTAACAGATTTAATGTTTAGTATAGAGCTTAGAAAAAATTCGCAGTGTGAGATAGGCAAGAAGTAAGGCATGTAGCAACATCAGCACAGCAAAGGGCACTCCTTTAAAAGCAGGAAGGGCAAAAATATTTTAACTCAAGTGATAGCGAGCCATGCTGCTAGTATATATATATATATATATATATATATATATATATATATATATATATTTTTTATTTTATATATATATATATATATAATATTTTATTTTATATATATATATATATATAAAAATTTTATTTTATATATATATATATATATATATATATATATATATATATATATATATACCGAATGTAGCAGCAAAATTTTCCAAATTGAGTAACATCAAAATTATCTAATTGTTAGATTAAGTTTGGCACCGTTGAAATGATTAAATATATCTTACTGTAATTCTCTGATGTTTTTATGACACTATTGGACTCTACTTTGTACAATGACAATGTTTTTAGCACAACGTTGAAATGATGATCCCTCTTCCTGTTGTGACCTCCAGATCCACTGTTCCCTCTTTGTTAAACATATTCACCATTCTTGCGACGGTTCTTGAATGAACTTTGAAGACGGAAGCCAGAGAATGACTGTTGGTACCATTACTGAAGGCCTGAATGATCTTTTTTTTTCTCTCACGATTCCTCAGTTGCCAGTTCAGAGTGGGACTGACACAAAACGACTTTAACCTGTTCTATTTCTAGCTAAATAACTAAAAGGGTTTTTCAGTGATTCTTACGACAAATAGTGTCAAGATGGCTAAATGTTTTATCTGAAAACCTGGAAAATAGAAACTGAATTAGTTTATGTTTTTTTATATTAAACATTTTTGGGGGTGGACAATTATCCCATGCTGTTACACGATTTGGACACTTTTTCTGTTAAATCCGGTATATATATATATATATATATATATATATATATATATATATATATATATATATATCTTAAGGCCCATATCTCCTACATGGCAGAGAATTCTGGACGATCTCCTCAGAAATGAAGAAGAGACTTGAGGTGACAGAAATGTGGGCATGCAGATGTCTACAGAAGGATGCTGAGAAAACATGGACTCATTATGTGAGCAACGAGGATGTTATAGAGAAAATGGAAGCAAAAAAAAAAACACTTATATTAAGCATCCACAAGGGAGTGTTGATATTTCAAATGCACATAATGAGGAAAGTTGGTTTGGAAAAAGTGATACTCATAGGGCAGATTGAAAGCAAGAGGGACACATGAAAACAACGCATAACCTACTGAGCGATTGTGATTAAATTGGCGGCGGAATATATTTTACGAGTAATAAAGAAAAGACAAAATTTATTAAGAGCTACAAAGGCAGGAAATTGTGGAGAGCCATAATTACCAACGTCCTAAAGGGACACAGGACAGTAGAAGAAGAAAAACGAGCTTGTGTAAATGGATGGCAGAACAGGGTTTAGGAGAGATAACAAAAACACCGAATTTATTGAAAGGACAGGAGATTGTGGAGAGCCATGATCGACAAAATCCTGTAGGGATGGCACATATAGAAGAATGAGTTGGCGGAAACGGATGGCGGAACAGCGTTTAGGAGAATAAATAAAAACACAAAATTTATTAAAAGCTACAAAGGACGGGATATTGTGGAGAGCCATGATCGACAAACGCCTTAAGGGATACAGCTCATAAAAGAGGAAGAATGAACTTACATGGCGGAAAGGGATTTAGGAGATCAAAAAGACAAACACTAGAAAGAACTAGAAATGACAGGAAATTGTGGAGAGCCTTGATCGAAAAAGTGTTGTAGGGACATGGCACATAAAATAAGAAAAATGAACTTACGGAGATGAATGGCGGAATTGGGTTTTAGAGAAATAACAAAAAGACGAAATTAAGAGCTACAAATGACAGGAAATTATGGAGAGCCGTGATTTACCTTTGGCTCGCTAACTTATGACTTTGTATATTACGTTTGATTTTATCTCTGGCATTTTGGGTAAGTGCCCAAGACAATTTTTTCCTTTCATATGCTCTGCTTTTCTTTTCTCCCATTAATTAAAATAGCAGGTGAGATTCCAAAGGCGTTTTCGAAATATCACACCCGAACGCATAGCGAGAATAAAAAAACAACAAAAAAAAAACATGTTTCCCGATCAGAAAGAAACGAAAATTGATTATTGATTAATCGAATTCTATCAAATATGTTTTTAAAATTTTCAGTTCGATCAAACATAGTATAAACGAATTTTTCAGATTTCATTTCAATCTCGGCAGATATTTGGAAATGCTATTAAATGTGCGTCTTTTTTCTCAAATTTTATTCCTTTCTTTTCTTTTTTAAATAATGTTTCCATTAAGAGACATTCCCCTTTCTTTCTTTCTTTATTTATTTCTTTATTTCCTTCTTTCTTTTTTACTTTCTTTCTTTTTTTCTTCTTCTTTTACTTCTTTTTCTTCTTCTTCCTCATCATCACTTTACCTTTCTTCTTTTCCTTCTTTTTTATCTTCGTTTTCAAACCCAACCTACCTACCTCCCTTCTTTGTCTTGTTCTTCTTCTTGCTTATCTTTCCAATTTTTCTTCCCTCTATTTTCCTTCTTTCTACGTTTCCCTTCATTTCCTAATCCACCTTTCATATTCCCTCTTCGTTTCCCTACCATTTCTTCTTCTTCTTCTTCTTCTTCTTCTTCTTCTACTACTACTACTACTACTTCTTCTACTACTACTTCTTCTTCCTCTTCTTCTTCATGATCGTCCTCTTCTTCTTCTCCTCCTCCTCCTCCTACTACTACTACTTCTACTTCTTCTTCATGATCGTCTTCTTCTTCTTCTTCTTCTTCTTCTTCTACTACTACTACTTCTTCTTCCTCTTCTTCTTCATGATCGTCTTCTTCTTCTTTTTCTTTATTTCCGTTACACTTCTTCATCATTTCTTCTCCATCTTCGTTTCCAACCCATCTTACCTCCTCCTTCTACTACTACTACTACTACTACTATTCCTCCTTCTTCTTCTTTTTCTTCTTCCATATATTTATTCACTCTATTTACCATAAACTTCTTCGACGCCATTTTTATTTTTTTTATATATATATACATTACGGATACTCTTTGAATTTCAAAAGAATTGTGTTCCAACAAAATGAGTTGGTGTCAGAGTACACCATTAAATCTTGTCCGTTTTCCCAAACGAAACGAATCAAATAATTTTTATGATGCTATCTCCTGTATTGAAATAGATATTGGCATTTAAACTAAAACAAAAATCCCCATTAAACCTGAAAAATTCATTCATATTTGAGATAAGCGTTTCAATACAGACAAGAGTTGCTAATATCAAACCAACTTTTAATTATTCTAAACAAGCACAAAGTTAATTAACATAAATTCTGAAAGAAAAAAACATTTTTTTAAAGTGTTGTTTAATATAGAAATGTGCACACCAATACCTTTAATTACTGTAAACAAGAATAAAGATTGTTATAAAGAAAAAGGTGAGAAAATTTTCTTCTTTAAAGCAAGACAAAATTAAACTTGTAGTTACAGTTCAGTCCAGCAATGCGTACCACAAACATCTAAGAGATTCTGGATTTTATAGATTATATTTTTTATTTAGAACCCATGGCTAAGTTCCAAAAATAAAACACTGGTGGAAAAATATTTGTGGAGAAAGAAAATTACAGCTACCACTATCATACGAAAAACGCCGATGAAACAAATATTTACTGACGATGTGTAGCCCTATCTTGCAATACAGGAATTCATACAGTAAAAACTGTTAATGTGTCATTGCATTTTAAACAAAAATAAACTTTTAATTTTATTTTATTTATTTTTTAAAATTTACTACCTATGCTTTTTTTTTTCAAAATTGCGTTTAAAAGCTTCAAACAATTATCAGTGGCACGCAATGATCCAGGGATATATTTCTCTAGGGACGCAAATGTCGAGGGATATACTTGTCTGGTATGTCTGGTCCTAGGACCAAATTTTTCCCGCACAGTTGGCCTCATTTTCGGTTGAAATGTATAAAATATTTATCTTAAAAGGTGTTCTTTTTTTCGGAAAAACAGTATACTCAATTCTCTTGTCATCGCTCTTTCTATTAATAATGTGAATTTCCTTTCTAACTTTTTGTCTAAGGTAGTGTAAAAGGTCAGAATCTTAATTATGTCAGTTTTCTTTTCTATTCTAGTTACATGTGCTATGCACTTTAGTTGTTGCCGCTGTTGGAAGTCTTATGAATCATGTTTTTGTCATTTGGATAAACTTCTTTTTGATTCTGTAGCGACAATCTGTAAGATCTGATGATGGTCTGTGTTCTTTAAGACCACAATGATTCCTTTTTCTTGAAGCCAGTTTTAAGCATTGGCTGGAGAAAATGGTTTTATGTAGATGTTAGTTTAGACATTTCCGAAGGTGTTGAGATCTGACGAATCTATTAGAGAACATACATGGAGCACAATTCCGATGTGTTAAATAAACTGCTTGCCTTGACAGAAAATAAACTGTATAATACAGTGTCCAACGAGCAAGCAGAAAAAAATAGAGGCTAACAAGTGAAGAAGAAATAAACAGAGGGAAGAAATATATTGTGGTTGAATTTGAAGCCTTCTTCTTCTATGTGCCGTGTCCCTTTAGGACGTTGGTTATCATGGCTCTCCACTATCTTTTTTTTATCCTTTATGGCTTTTAGTAATTTTTCTCATTTTGCGATCTCTCCTAAACCCTGTTCTGCCATCGATTTACACAAGATTCTTCGGGAGGTTATCAGCTGCTTCTACCGATTCTTTCAACTTCAAAATGTCCAGCGTGTGTCAAATGTGTCCAAGAAACTTCAAGTGTGTCTCCTTCTCTGTAAACTCTGTCTATTTTCTTTCCATTTTCTCGAAAAGAAAAGATGGTGGCAAATAGTGAAGAAAGAAAAAAGAAGAAAGAACAAATATATTGTTACGAAATAAAAACGTGCCTTTCTTTTTCTTGACGCCCAACCCTTCATCTTCAATATGCTGTATCCATTTATGAGGGTGCCTATCACGGCTCTCCATTATTTCCTACCTTTTGTAACTCTTAGTAACATTTCTTTTTTTACGATCTCTTCAAAACCCTGTCCGGCTATACATTTCCACAAGCTCGTTACGGAAAGTTATGATGATCTTCTAAACGTAGCTTAAATGTGGTACATGATCGAATGTATTAGATCCCAATGAGGATTGAAATCACTACTCAGTCGTAATTGTTCTAGTGAGACAAGTTTGTTAACCATTACACGACGTTGAGGTGCGCTTGTTAGGTAAGTTATGCGTTATTTTCGTCTGTCTAACTTTCAATATAACCTGCGCGTCTCAAACTTTCTAAACCCTCTTTCCTCATTATACGCTTAGAAAGTGTCAACTGTTTCTTCCTGATGTTATGTATAAGTTTCAATGTTGTTTCTATTTTATCTAAAACGTCATCGTCGTCCACATATTCAATCCAATGTATTCGCAGCATCCTTCTGTAGAACCACATTTCTGTTGCTTCACGTCACTCCTTCATGTGTGAAGAGATTTTCCAACATTTACTAAGTTCAGAATTGGTATGAACGTTACAGTGAAACAATCATAAAATTAATTTCTTTTCCGACTTTACCATTTATACTAAGAGGCTAACAGAGAAGGCATCAAGATTAACGACGATAATGTTTTCTGATGTATGGGTCTAGGATAAAAAAAAGCTGATATCTTAATTACTGACTTTCACGATGAATTGAGAATTCCCTTGAATTATTGTTGCAACAGATTTTTTTTTCCAAATTCTTCAGTGCTTTGCTCTTTGATTGGTTTCTTGTAAAAGGATCTAATATACAAAGTGTGGTGTAAGTCTTTGATGCATTTTTTTTTTTAAATTGACGATAAACAAAAGCGACATCGATGATGGAGATTAAACTTGACAAACGCATACGCCTAATTAAAAGAAAAGAAAAAAAACCTTGCAGTTCCAACGAATGATTTATTTTATGGAAATATTTTGACTAGCAGTCTCGGTCACTTCTTTAATTTGAGTAAAACAATGCAAAGAAACTTAAGAATTCAAATGAAGGAAAACAAAAAACAAAAAAAAAAAAACGAATTTATTTACATTATTCGGACTATTGTCCTCATCTTTGTCGCCATATTTATCACAACGTTTCGGCCGTTGTACGCTCCGGCCTTCTTCAGGTGGTTGAAATATAGACATACTCCAAAAAACGAATTGATGATATTTTTTTTTCCTTGATTTAAATTCTTAAGTGTTTCTAGTTTCTTTGCACTGTTTTTACTCAAATTAAAGAGGGACGAAGACTGGCAACTGCTAGTCGAAATATTTCCATAAAATAAATCATTCGTTGGAACTACAAGGTTTTTCTTTTAATTATGCAACTACCAGCGAAGACAAGCATCCTAACTTTGAAACACAGAGGCCGCTATGTTGGCCATTAGATGAATGTACACCCTTGTGCAAACTAATTGAAACAACCACTTTAGTTTCCTTTCTTTCAGCATACGGTCAGTTTTAGACCCACTGAAGTGACAGTTTGTGATCGATTTCTATTTTTTCTCATATCATTTGCAGTAATGTGCATTAATATGAATCTATTTTTTGGAGTTGTGTGATGAAATTTATTTGGCCTTGAAAAATTTTACGTTATCTATGATTGCATCAGATTTGTATCACGCCCGGACACTATTGTCTCGACTGTCGATTAGTTGTCCCACGGCCATTGTCTGTGATAGACGTTACTGCAAGGAAGCGTACGAAAATTGTAACACTGCACGAACACACCAACAAGACTTACCAGTGAGCAAATCAAAGTACTATTGACTGGCTCGGAAACTCTCCTGATTTAAATCCAATCGAGAATCTGTGGTCAATCTACAAGAAACGACTTCGTGGCATGGACATATGAAGTACTAACAGGTGCACTGGGTCATGTTTTATTGGAAAATAGGGGAAAATGTAAATAATAACGGAATTATTCGTTTTGTTTCAATTAATTTTCACAAGGGTGTAGGTGATAATGGTCCTCCACATCTTCCTGTACAATTAATTTGCACAAGGGCGTACTTTGAAATGCACAGAATGCAGAATGTTTGCATTATTATACACTTATGACAGAACGACAAATGTATGAACCTGCTCCATCCGTTGGACATATTCATGTACCCAGAGGGGAATGTTGATAAAAGACTAAATGCACTGACGCAAACAATTAACAACTCAAAAAAAGTTGGCTTAAATGCTATTTTTAATGTTGCGAAGGGAATATATGTCTAAAAAGAAGAAAAAGAAATTATAGTAAATCCAGGGACATAAAAATGAATAGAAGATATATTTATACAATTTGTGAAATACATTATAAGTTCTTTTTATAAACAACTACTTGAAAGGCGAAGAAGCAATATGGCTTATAGAACTAAGTAAATAAATAGATGAACGCTGGTTTGCTGCCGTTATATATTTTGTAATCATTGCCAGTAAGAATCAAATATTTATATTAAAAATATAATTATTATTATTTTGAATTATCACCAAATTTTCACGCAATTTTTTAACTATGAATCCCAGTGGAACAATAAACCTTCTTTTCTGTCTTGTGTATTTTTTATTAATTTTGCATTCAAAGTAAATTTTATGGAAGAAATGCCACTTCTAACGTAAAGATGTAAGACATATATCTATTGATAACGTAAAATAATTTATTTTCATACTTTAAATCAGGATATATTTGCATTAGGGAATTGTCAGGGCTTTTCATTCGTTTTCAGGCTGGAAAAACTTGTACTTAAAACTAATACAACAAAGAGTAAATATATTTTTACTAATCAGAATCTACTCATTCGCTTCTTTGCATCACTGACAAATCAAAACGAAGTTTCACACACAAAAGTCAGTGCATTTATCAGGATCCCGGTATCCACAACACGAACATTGGATCCACTTCTTCCCACCTCCAGAGTTTCCATACGCACCAAAACAATAAATGCAGCACCCCTCATTTTAACTAATTTTTATTTACCTTTTTTTAAATCAAGCAAGGCAATAAAGCCACTAGGATGCAAAGTGTTTACAGAGAATTAGAGAATATGAGAAAAAAACTACTATTAAGGAGAGAGGACAATAAAAGAACAAGATAGAAAAAGACAAAAGATAACGATTGACACTGCATTTAAATTTTTGAAGATAAAAGTTGAATGGGAAGCAAGAAGCCGTAAGTTAGTTCCACAAGCGAGAAGTGCGATAAGAGAAACTGTTAGCATAAAACTTACGGTCGCATGTAGCCGATGACATGTTGTCATCAAAGCTCAGACATTCATTACGATTTCTAATAACCGTTCATGTTTCGTAATCTTTTTTTAAACATTTCATGCGAAGCAAGCCACAAAACGCGAAGTGATCATTGAGTTTAAGAGAATATAAGAGAAATATACTAGTTAGGGGAGAGGACAATAAAAGAAGAAAAAATTAGGAGGCATACGATAACGATTGGCATTGCATTTACATTTTTGATTATCAAATTTGACTGGGAAACAAGAAGCTGGAGTAGATTTTCCACAAGTGCGATAGAAGATTAAATCATTTCCTTCATTTACTGACTAGTGCTTTATTCTCCTGTCCTCTCTGTTTATCCTTTTCCATCCTCCACCTGAGATTTTCGTATCAGCGATGTTTTTGTTGGTTGACAGTAGAAATTTTGAACTGGTGTGTCTGTGAGAATTTCAACTTTTCCTCTTTCTTGTAATAACCCGACCAGTGGTAATAAAATAAGAACATCCTATCTCACCTCTTGCTTTATAGTAAAATAAAAACTTTTTTTTTTTCAGTACTAAAGCTGAATTAGTCAAATAAAGCGTCATTCGCTTCTACTCGGAATTTTTTCTATATTACCCTATCCAACCACAAATGTAAACTTTCAAAGACTTGCTAGGAGACCCACATTTTTCGCCGAACTTTGGCAAGTGAACTCAATTAAAGAAAAATTATAGTTTCTTATCATCTTACGAGATGGTGTAATGGTTAGCAAGCTAGTCTCGCCGGAACTATTAAGAAGGACTAGTGAGTTCGATCCTCACTGGGTGCCCCTTACTTTCGTCCTTGTGCCGCATTCAAACTACACTTGGAAAATCCCGACATGGTCATAACTATAATTCTCAAAATGCGTGTATGTGTGATCAGATGTTGTTTATGCATTTTCACAGTTTTCATCCGATTTTGCTGAATTTTTTTTTGTTTCATACATAATTCTTCTATGCCGGTTTTGAGTCCAAATTGTTGCCGACAATGGCTCTCCACTACTTCCTGTCCATTATAACTCTAAGCAACGTTTTACTATTTACTATCTGTTCTTGAATATATATCTTTCATAAAAACATTAATAAAATAGTTTAAATTATTAAAATAATATTATTTATTATTATACAGTTCCCTTTTCAGGGCCACCCCCTATTCAAATTGTTAACCCCCCCATTTGGGGATGTGCCTCAGTTGCATTCAAATGTTGTTATTAATATTGATTTTCAGGTGGCTGACTTTAAGATTAAACTGCTCCAATTAAATGGCAAAAATCCCCAGTAATGAACGACCGGGTCAAAGACGGGTCATACTGCTAGTTCGTAAATAAATTTAATTTAGGCAAATATTAAAAACAAAAATCAGTTTTTCAAAGAATGTATAGCTGTTTATATTGCTGGAACTTTTGTTATAATTATTGCTGAAAATAATTTTTCCTTCAAAAATTATTGCTGGTAATATTTTTTTATAACAAAGTATTTCTGGTATTAAAACCTATTTTTACACAAGTTTGGGTGTCAAATATTTTCCCATAGCTGGGACCCTAACAGGTGCTACCACCCTGCATCAGGGCGGACCTGGGAACGCCAGCAATTAAGAGGTTGTTCTACGATCCTCAAAACCTCCTGATCAGAGGCCTTCCTGTTGGACGGAGTTTATCGTCTTACCCAGGACGCAGATGCAGTTTATCGTCTTACCCAGGACGCGGATGTAGTTTATTGTCTTACCCAGGACGCGGACGTAGTCTATCGTCTTACTCAGGACGCGGATGTAGTTTATCACCATACCCAGGACGCGGACGTAGTTTATTGTCTTACCCAGGACGCGGACGTGGTCTATCGTCTTACTCAGGACGCGGATGTAGTTTATCGTCATACCCAGGACGGATTTATAAACAGGAATGAAACAGGAAGTCAAAATACGCATGTGCTTGTGCCACTGGCAAATGGATAGGCGACACCGTTTTGTGAAATATGCGTTAGGTGTCAACCTACCCCGTTCATCAATGTACCCTGACTATTTCGCATACTGCTAAACACGTAATTTATTTGTCTATATGGTCTTTCTTGAAAATTCGATTCCAACAAAATGGCACCTTTGTTAGACCGCTTAATCTTGTATCCACTTCCAAACAAACGTTATCAAATAAATTTAACAATGCCATTTCTTCATTTCTCATGAAGTGGTTAAAGATACGGGATATATTTACCATAGAGTTAACCTCGAAATCCGTTACCTTTATACTTATTCTTAACACAGTAATTACCGATTGTGACCTTTGTCTACACGCCCGATAAGTTTTTAATCTACTTACACTCAATCCTCAAATGGTGAGTCAGGAATCGATTTTAGTCTGCGAATTAGCCACGTCCGATTTTAATAAACCCGGGATTCTAATCACCAGACGAATGGTTTTGAATCGAATACAGACCGTCTAGAATCAAGAAGAGAGGCTGTATCTTATAAACGGTTCATTGCAAGTAGAGAATGGCTTTGTTGAGTTTTAGTTCGTCGGTAATTAGCATAGGCCTTTGTGTTTGAGATGTCAGTTTAAAGGTTACCCCAAATAGTTACAAATCAAAATCGCATGCATTTAATTAGAAATCGAGCCGCTTTTCCGAAGGCAATCGTCGGGGTAATTAAATAAAGAAGAAGTTTCCGTCTCAGCTTTCGACAATAGGAACGTTCCATCATCACCATTGATAAGAGTAATGGAAATGTGGTATTAGATGCTGACGTCTGGGTGAACAGTGATGGTTTTTTATTGCCCAAAGAAAGCTTTTAGATTATTTATTTATTTTATAATTGCTTTTAATAATCCAGTTATTCTTATATTTTTCTTTGATTATATTATGATTTTGCTATGTTATGTATTTCGGTCAGTTCATGTGCCATGCGTGATAAACGCGTAGGCGATCATGTATCTTTCTACACCAGTTGCCACCCAAGAAACGGGTATCTCCTGCTATATACCCATAGCTGCAGAAGAAGGGAATTCACATAGCTGCAGAAGAAGGGAATTCACGTAAGTGAATAGAATTACATTCGACTGGAATTCGAACTCGGCTCTCCGATTCCTCAGTCCGAGCCGCTATCCATTACTCCACCGTGTATTTACATTATTTAGTTATCAAAATACATTTTCTTTATTTTTTTAAGTCGATGTATACATTGATTTTTTTGTTCTATTTTTAAAATAAGTGTTTTAGCAAGTTTGCTTTATTAACACTAGAACACTAACCATGTGTATATAGTACCCAGCGCAAATTTTCCTATTTTTAATTAAAATTTTCAGTACCCGATTTTTTTTACCTAAATAATATGTTTTTCAGTTTTTACTCAAAGTAAAAAGTTTGAAGTGCCTGCATGTAAAATATTTCAAACAAAGATTTCTATTTAATAATTTTTTGATATTTTCAAAATCGGGTATGATATACCCATAGTTAGTAGTGGTGTAACTTTAATTGATGGTTAGTGATCTAGGTTTCAGTACGTCTTTTATCACTAGGAATTGTTATATGAGGAACATTTAATGCATTGTATTTGTTAAATTACTTACACACTGACATAAATAATTCTATATATATATATTTAAGCATAAGATTTCTCTTTTTATGCTAGAGAACGTAATTTTCGAAATTATTGGAAAAGAATGTCGAGTCATAATGTTTGTTTTGTTTATCACTGACTATTGGTTCAGTATCATCGATTTCCTTCCATATCATTTATCATTCAAATATTTTATCATTTGCCAGTAATTTCATTCTGTTATCATTTTCTTATTTATTGGTTGTAGTAGCGTAACATTTTTTATGGACGAGGACGTCTTTTAAAATTTTTAGGAAAAGCGTTTCGATTCGTAACGATTTTTTGTTTAGTAGTTAATTACTTTTTATTATTTATCTCTTAAATATGTATTTTAGCAAAAACAATAATAAAAATGTTCTTAGATATTTTATGATAATTTTATATTTTTTTTTCTTATTTAGTGATTCGTTCTATTATTATCATTAATGTGATATTAAGTCCAAGTGGTACATTTGATAACGAACTGTTCACTCCAAGATCCAGTGTAAAATATATACGGTTGTTCCTTGTCATAGTAGAACGCTTGCTTAAGACAGTGATTCCAAGAGCAAAGGCGTCTTGAGTTCCTAGTCCTGTAGGGTCACCCTTGGTGGTAAGTTCGAGAATGAAAGACCAGACTGAATGCCCCCAACCTCCGAAGACCCCAACAGCGGAATAATGAAAGATATACACAATCTCAGCTGCCAAATCTGTGGAAGAGGGTAACACCAATTGGACTGGCGTAACTAAGGCGTACCATTTTACTCCATGACAGTAACTTAGGAGGTAAGAGAGGACGAAGATCATCTTGAATACGATGGACAATTATCCTAGAATAATACATATATATCTGAACTTTATATCAATCCTCATGAGCTTCTGATCCTTAGCTATGATTAAGTAATGATGAACATGATATTTTTGTTTAGCAGGATTCGTCTGTTAGTAGATGTGTCCAATGCTCACTTGAAAAAGTTCAAAAGCGTGTACCCAGCATTGTGGGTCATGAATAGTTTTCAACCTTACGGCCCCTTTCTCACAGATCTAATGTCGGAAGCCTACCTCTGCTTTTATCGCTATTTCCATGATAAATGCTCAGACGAGATACAGACCTTCACAGCTAGAATCCGCTATGACACGTACACATGGTCGACTTATTCTCATTCCCTTTGGATTCTATTGATAAGATGGAAGTTCAACTCAAATATTGCCTTCTCGAGAACCGCTATTTTGTGAAACAGACTTCTGAGTGGGCCCTTCCCGGTCACGACAATCTTAACCACTTCTAGTATAGGAATATCTGTTATCTATCTTACATAACCTCATAATATTTTCTTATTTCTTCCTCTAACGTCCATTATTAACCATCTTTATTGAGTGGCTACTGAGGTTTATTTAGCAACATAGTCTCAATTTTTGAAATATACTTTGTTCTTCTACGTAAAAGTTATTATTTTATTTAAACCTTTCAGTTAAATACAATTAAAAATGAAATTATAATTCGGTATATTTAAATAATTCTGCAATGTTTTTAATTCAAAATAATGTTTGTATTGACGATAATAAAAATGAAATCAAGAAAACATATTATTATTTTTTTCACATTTCTAAATAATTCGGTACAATTTTTAGAAAATTAAACTGGTTATTTTGAATCATTTAGATAATTCCATGTTTTTTCAGCTCCGCTCGGCAAATTTCTCATAATGTGAAATAGCAGACGACACGACAAACGCTGCAGGAAAGAAGACATAACTAACATTGACAGGTTTAAAATTATCCAACTCTTTAAAATATTAATAATTTTTAAAAAATCTTTTACGTTATATCCGCTTCTTAAAATAAAAATTATTTGTTGAAGCCATGATTATGTTTATGTTATGTTTTCTTTACATGTAAACAATTTAATTTTTTTTCTGGGTGCTTACGGCAGAGTATTGTTGAAGAAGATTTAAATTAATTCTATTCATACACAATGGATTTAAAAAACAATGATCCATCAAATGATTGTTTATATATGGCAATTTTAATAATTTGAATTACAAGTTAATAACACAGATAAAATATTTATTAACATATCCTTTTGAATGCAAAATTAAATTGTACCGCTTATATTCCCTTATTTTTTAGTAACATATATAAGAAATAAAAAAGTGGACGCTTTTGTTCTTCTGATGTAAAGTGAGAACTTCGCGGTCTTGTAATAGTTAGCAAGCTTGTCTCGTTAAAGCAATTTATGACTGAGTTATGAGTTCATTTTTCACTGGGTGCTCAATAGATTCGTTTTTGTACTACATTTACGCTACGCTTAGAAAATCATTTTGAGCCATGCCAGCGCAAACAATGGTTACGGGAGCTGGGCAATTTTTGTACTTGGTCTGGGGTGCAGAATTAATTTAAACTCGGAACAAATTTCAAATCAAAACTAAGGTTTAGGGGTATGGGTATTGTTTTTACATCGTGTTGAAATTAGATCCGAAATAAAATTAGTTCCGCGTTGAAATTAATTCCGAGTTGAAATTAGATCGGAGTTAAAATTAATTCCAAGTTGAAATGAGTTCCGCGTTGAAATTAATTCCGAGGTGAAATTAATTCCTAGTTTAAATTTATTTCGAGTTGAAATGAATACCGAGTTGAAATTAGATCCGAGTTGAAATTAATTCCGAGTTGAAATTAGATCCGCGTTGAAATTAGTTCCGAGTTGAAATTAATTCCGAGGTGAAAATTAATTCCGAGGTGAAATTAGTTCCGGGTTGGAATTAATTCCGAGTTAAAATTAATTCCGAGTTGAAATTAATTCCGAGTTGATATTAATTCCGAGGTGAAATTTAATTCCGAGGTGAAATTAGTTCCGGGTTGAAATTAATTCCGAGTTGATATTAATTCCGAGTTGAAATTATTTCCGAGTTGGAATTAGTTCCAAGTTGAATTTAACTCCAAAGAGAAATTAGATCCGAGTTGAAATTAGTTCTGTCCTTCCCTGTCCCTAGTGTAGGCGCTCGGGTCCGTCACATTAAACCCGACCTTGTCTCAAATCTCATTTCATTAGTGAGACCGGGGTAAAGTGGAGACACACGACTTTATGTAAGTTTAGTGGAATCCCTGTGAATATGCGGTATTTTGGTGTGTGTTGGATTGAATGGCGATGAATGAGTTCTTGTAGTGGATTAATAAATTGGAATGGATGTATGGTCCGTGAATCAGATTAGTTCGGTCTAAGAAAGTCAGTGACGACCAGCCTCTCCTTGCTTCTCTTTTTGACCTTGTGCTACATGAAATATACTATCTCAAAATAAACATGACTTTATAAAAGTATATCCAAATACCCTGCTCATGATTTGCTATGGAATTTTCTTGAAAACTTATGAAGAAAGGATTGTCAATGTTCAGTAATTAAAACAAAATACGTTGGTAGAACTATTATCTGTATGAAATAAATGCTTTGCGAAATTTTGGTATTTATTTCATTCCTCTTTTTATTAATAATCTCTAAATACATAACAAAATCACCAGACTAGATGTGACATTAATATTCAAAGCAAGGACGAATGGTAGACTTATAAATATGCCTCCAAAACTAAACCTTTCTCCATTAATTATCTCTGTTTGCCTTCCACTAGCATGGATGATGCTAACCTCCATCAGAGGGACTCGTTGTGCCTTCTCGAGCTAACGTTCTCAGCTGACACGATGTTTAAAAGACTATATTGAATCCATTGCTCGGTCAGCTGATAAGAAAGTCGGTTCACTGTTTTCGTAAGAGACAATTTGTCTCTCCAGAATCTATCATACATATATTTAAGTCTTCCATTCGTTCGTTCTTAGAATATTGCTACCACATATGGTCCGCCCCCCACCCTGCTATTTACCTCGAGCTCCTTGATAAAATCAAAAGAAGAATCAGCAATATTATTGGTCATGATCTGGCTGCTCGGCTTCAGTTACTTACTCACCGCCGTAAGGTTGCCTTTTTGTGTCTTTTCTATAAATATTTTCATGGTAATTGTTCGGATGAGCTGTTTGCTATTGGACCTGGACTTTTTGAATTTAAGCTCAATACTAGACTGGCATTGAGATCTCATCAAGTTACAGTTGAGCCGTAAGTTCTATGCTAACAGTTTCTTTTCTCGCTTGTGGAACCCCCTTCCCGGCTACATGCTTTCCAACCAAAATTTAATCTGCAAAAATTTAAATGTAATGTCAATCGCTATCTACTGTCCTGTTGATTGCTCTTTTTCTCTTTCTCCTCATTATTAATATTTTTACTCCTAATTTCTCCACACCCATTACTGGCTTACATGGGGTGAAGCCGCTTAAAAAAAAAAATTCTTGCTTTATATTACGTCAATGAGAATTGAAATATCTCCAGCCACATCTTTTTTATATATATTTTATTTTTCCTACAATAAAAAAAGAAAAAGAAAAGGTTAATGTCATCCATTACTTATATGAATATCTAGATTAAAAAAAAAATCAGTAGATTGCTCGAGGCTGATAAAAATAAATTCATAGAATGTTTACTCTAATCGTTTGTGGAACTCCCCTCCAGCTCCATGGTTTCCAAACAACTTTAATCTGCAAAAAAATTATATATGCAATGTCAATCGCTATCAGCTGCCCTACAGATTATTCTTTTCTCTTTCCGCTCATTATTAATGTTTCTTTTCCCAATTTTCCCACATACGGTAACCCCTTGTGACTGTGTGGCTTTACTGTCTTGCATAGGGCGATACCGATTAAAAAAAAAATAGATTCTGACGAGAAAAATTGCCTCGCAGGACACAGTGCACAAACTTACCTCACAGCAAACGTAGCAAATGGTTTGATATAATATTTCCATTTCATGGCCACGGAAAATGTCAGTTGAATTGCTTTCTTGGTCCGGGAATTAAAATTTCACATCCATCTCTAAATTGTATATTGATTAATGGGTTGTCAGTGCTGTGAAGACAGTGTAAATCTATGTTTGCTCACTCTCATGGAGATAGATATTTCGTCTATCTCTTCTGAGATATGGTGATAAGAGCCAGAATTTTCCCTGAAGGGGGCATTCTCGGATCGAAGGTTACAGACTTATTTTAATCGATATTGTTATGAATCAGTTTTTAATCAACAAAGTGGGCTCGTACAATAGAGCCAAGCGGAGAGTAATGGTTTTTGAAATCCTGAGTAAATTTCGGGTCAATTATGGAAGTGTGTTAATATTATTTCAACTTAAGAGGAAGATTAAAAGAAAGAATTCATATTCATAATTAAAACAAAGGGATATAGATCCAGAATTTCTGGTCTGCAAATCTCCAAAATATCTTAAATTTTGCATTTTAACCATTTCGATTCCCCAGGGGAGATTTTCTGCGACCAATCTGCATTCACTATTAAAAAAACAAAACAAAAAACAAAAAAAAACAAAACAAAACAAACAAAACAACAACAACTTAGGAATAGAGGTCTAGATCATGATTTTCTGATAAATAGAGAAAGATTATGATTATATTTGGTGCATGGCATATGTTGCCAACATAGAAATAGAGGTCTAGATCATGATTTTCTGATAGATAAATGAAGATTATGATTATATTTGGTGCATGGCATATGGTGCCAACTTAGGAATAGAGGTCGAGAGCATGCTTTTCTGATAAATAAAGGAAGATTATGATTATATTTGGTGTATGGCATATGATATCAACATAGGAATAGAGGTCTAGATCATGATTTTCTGATAAATAGAGAAAGATTATGATTATATTTGGTGCATGGCATATGGTGCCAACATAGAAATAGAGGTCTAGATGATGATTTTCTGATAGATAAATGAAGATTATGATTATATTTGGTGCATGGCATATGGTGCCAACTTAGGAATAGAGGTCGAGAGCATGCTTTTCTGATAAATAAAAGAAAGATTATGATTATATTTGGTGTATGGCATATGATATCAACATAGGAATAGAGGTCTAGATCATGATTTTCTGATAAATAGAGAAAGATTATGATTATATTTGGTGCATGGCATATGGTGCCAACATAGAAATAGAGGTCTAGATGATGATTTTCTGATAGATAAATGAAGATTATGATTATATTTGGTGCATGGCATATGGTGCCAACTTAGGAATAGAGGTCGAGAGCATGCTTTTCTGATAAATAAAGGAAGATTATGATTATATTTGGTTTATGGCATATGATATCAACATAGGAATAGAGGTCTAGATCATGATTTTCTGATAAATAGAGAAAGATTATGATTATATTTGGTGCATGGCATATGGTACCAATGTTTAATTTACTTTTACAAATGGAATTGTTTATGTTTTAAACATCTTCCTGGAAACAATTTTCTTACATTTTACAAATTTAAATTGCATTCATCATTCTCAAGTCGATATCCTGCAAAAAAGTTGACAGATATGGACTATGAAGATGATCTAGCTATTACTGCAGACAGCATTGCCAATGTCACAGTGCTTTTACATCATCTAGAAAATGCTGGTAAAGATGTTAGACTCGATATCGTCATTAGTTTACATTTGGATACGCATCGAACAGATATGAATGTACGTGAGAAAATCATGGAAAATTTTCATTTAAAAACAGTAAAATCGACTTTGCTAACGGATCGCTCCTCTGTGGCGAATTCGATAAAAGCAGATCAGGCTATATGACGGTCTTGTATAGGATACAGGTTCGATTCATGTCGGAGGACGACTATTTTCTATGAGAATTTCTCGGACATTCAGGCCAGTAAATGTTGTTTATTATAAACAGAGCATTTATACTTAAATATTTGTATCTATAAAAAAGAATGTATAAAAATTTCTTAAAATAATTGTCGGACATTGTCCATTATGTATATATATATTATGAAATGGACAAATCCGACAATTATTTTTAAAGAAATTTTTAAAAATGAATAAAAAATGAATATAAACATAACAAATGTCTTGAGATACTTAAAATTATTTCGTTTATATTCACACTTATCTATCTATCTATCTATCTATCTATCTTAGTCTGTACACGATCTATCTATCTATCTATCTATCTATCTATCTTAGTGTTGTGGAGTATTTTCACAGTGGAGGCTTGTATTTCTAATAAGTCGTCCTAAATTAGGTCCGACGTACAAAACGTTAGGAACTTGCAAAATAATAGTCAATGACGCAGCAAATCTAGTTGTGATGGTTGGTACTTCAAATGTCCGAATCTCGACTGACGCGCTCAACACCGTTCGGTATTTATCATTTCACCCACGAGAAACGAATATGGCACAAGGCCGGTTTTATTGTGGGTTTCTCCGGGCCCGTAGGCTCGGCTAAAAAAATAGCCTTTGAAGCCGATTAGACGAGTTCAGGCCCTGTCTACCTCCCCGGACGAAACTTTCCCCTTCGGCAAAGCCTCGTCCGGGTTCCTCTCTGCTAATGCAGAGAGTTCGACAGAAGGCGTGCGCAGTCAGAAACCGCTCAACACCGTTCGGTATTTATCATTTCACCCACGGGAAACGAATATGGCACAAGGCTGGTTTTATTGTGAGTTTCTCCGAGCCCGTAGGCTCGGCCAAAAAAATAGCCTTTTGAAGCCGATTAGACGGGTTCAGGCCCTGTCTACCTCCCCGGACGAAACCTTGCCCTTCAGCAAAGCCTCGTCCGGGTTCCTCTCTGCTAATGCAGAGAGTTCGACAGAAGGTGTGCGCAGTCAGAAACCGCTCAACACCGTTCTGCCAGACTTGCCACTGCTACTCCTACTTATTATCTATGGGAGAGTCCATTACAATAGAATAGGTACTATGGTACAACACTTAGTCTGTACACGATCTATCTATCTATCTATCTATCTATCTATCTATCTTAGTCTGTACACGATCTATCTATCTATCTATCTATCTATCTATCTATCTATCTATCTATCTATCTATCTATCACTTGTGAGCACTCTATGGGAAATCAAGCGAACGAAATGGATAGTTCTAGAGAACCTCATGTATTAAGTATTCTACTTCATACATACTTATTCTCAACTGAAAGCAATGACGAATCATTTACCAGTAGTTTAATGAACCCAAACAACTGCATATTAATTGCGCCCTTTTGCATATTAATTGAAACACCTGCTTTAGTTTCCTTTCTTTCAACATACGGTCAGTTTTAGACCCACTGGAGTGACAGCGTGTAATCGATTTCTATTTTTTCCTCAGATTAGGTCATTTGCTGTGATGTGCAATAATATGAATCTATTTTCGGGGTTGTGTGATGAAATGTTTTTGACCTTAAAAAAAAAAAATACGTCTTCCGTGATTGCATCAGATTTTCCTCACGCCCAGACACTATTGTCTCGACTGTTGATTAGTTGTCTTACGGCCATTGTCTGCGATGGACGTTACTCCAAGGAAGCATACGAAAAGTGTAAGGCTGCATGAACACACTGGCAAGCCTTACCAGTGAGCAAATCAAACTACGAATGACTGGCACGGAACATATCCTGATTTAAATCCAATCGAGAATCTGTGGTCCATCTGCAAAGAAAAACTTTGTGGAATGGACTTAGGAAGTGGTAGCATGTGTACTGGGTCATGTTTCAATGGAAAAATACGAAAACATGTAAATAATAATTAAATTATTCGTTTTGTTTCAATTAAGTTGCACAAGAGTGTAGCTTTTAAACAGTAGAATCTACGTTCGATTTTGTATCATGGAATCTAAGGTCCAAGACCCAAGAATAAATACGTTAAAAAATATCAATTTCGTTTTCTTTTTAAATCTTACGTTTTATTAACTCAAAGCTTTTGGTTTGTTAAAATGGTTCAGCTGGTTTGGTAATACTTCAGGAACTTCTAGAAATGTAGGCTTGATTCAATTGAGAGAGTTCTGGTGGTAGGGAAGAGATGGACTTAATGGAATAACTCAATAAAGAACACATCAAGGGGAAAGCGAAAAAGAAATGAATAAATTCAAAGCTGTATGTACCCCAGGATGAATTTACGATTCCGGAATCCACAGCGCGCGGAACGGTGGTTGAAACGGACGCTGTTCAGAAAACGTAATTCCATTCGTATCATTTTATTCCATAATTGAAATAAAAACAGAATGAAAAAGAGCCTTGCTTATTAATAAGCTTTTATTAACAGATGAGATATGAAGAGACAAGTCCCTAACCGAATTCATATATTCTTCAATTTCGCATTTAGAAAATTTTCCTTTTTTTTCCTGACTTTTGATGTATTTTCTTCGACTCTCAGGGATGCTTGCTTTTATTAATTACCAATGGCACTCAATTTTTTCCGGCTTTAAAGCATAAAAAAAAAATATAGCGTCTCGGGATGAGAAACTGGAGATCCGAGTTCGAATTCCAGTTGAGTACGTCAGATTAATTTACGGGCAAATAGAACTCTACTCCCATAAACTAGATGAAATAGCAGAGCAAACAGGGGTCTCTAATTGAAGTTGACAATCAGTCTTAGGGAACAACTAATATTGAATTCAAATCATGGGTTTCACTTTGGCAGACCATCAGAACGCCACTCCTGTCGAAATATGGTCAATAACAGAATGTAACATATCAATTTTGGGACATCAGATAGCCAATGGATGAAGCCAAATTATTCCTTGTCAGTAAAAACGGCAGGAACATAGTATGTGTCTACTAATATATACATAACCGAAAACACTAAGATAACACATACGAGCATACTCACATATATATATATATATATATATATATATATATATATATATATATATATATAAAAAGAAATATGTTGTAGTGGTTCCAACGAGAGAAAAGTATGTATATTAAAAAGAAGAGGGTGCCGCAAACGTTTTTGGTAGTAATGTGGATTTATTGAGAAAAATATTATACTTTGTTTTACATAATTTCACGACACGTGTTTCTGGTCTGGTCTCGCAACCGTCTTCAGGTGAAAGTGGAGATTTTTACATATTAAGTAATAGATCGTAACCCCCCCCCACAAAAAAAACCCCAAAAAAACATGCACACAGGGTGACCAAATACAATGATCGCTCACATACATGGACGCACACTCATATACGGGAGACACGAGGAGAGATATATATATGTGTATGTACACATACATACATTTATGTATGTATATGCGGATGTTGACAACTTAAGAAGTACGTGTGTGTGTGTATGTATGTGTGTGTGTGTATGTGTGTGTACTGGTTCCATGTAGCTTGGGAAATATGTGTGTATATGTGTGTGTGTACTGACTACTTGTGGTGGGATAGTGTGTATGTGCGTATGTGTGTGTATGCGTGTATAAGTACAAATAAATTTACGAATTCCTCGTAGTAAGGAAATATACGCACGCATATATACACGCATGCTGACAGGAACACGCCAAAATAGAAACAGATCCAAGAGCACATAGAGGTCACTAAAACATTAAAAGATTAAATGCCGATAACTACTCGCTGGACAAACCTTAATTGTTTTATGACCCTTCACGCAGAACTCTTCATTGACAATTCTAGAAAGAAAATTCGGATTGCCAACACACAAACAGAATGTCTCATATCGAGAATATTCCACATTGAACATGAAGAAAAATTAATTATTTTTAATAATATGTAAAAATCTCCACTTTCACCTGAAGAGGGTTGCGAGACCAGACCAGAAACACGTGTCGTGAAATTATGTAAAACAAAGTATAATATTTTTTCTCAATAAATCCACATTACAACCAAAAAACGTTTGCGGCACCCTCTTCTTTTTATATATATATATATATATATATATATATATATATATAAAGTAAAATGAACATAGAAATCAACACTTAGAGGCGACAGTCTGTTTCATGACATATGCAATCGTCAGGCCACGTGTGCTGTTATTTTTCTCGGCTATTTATACATATACGTGTCAGTGGTGCATTGTGGGTAGTCTATTATGGCGGTCATTTTACCGGAAGTCGTTTATTTTTTTATTTGGGTTAAATTATTTTGCTTGTTTTTATTTAATTTTATTTTTTGTTTTTATTATTTTATTTATTTATTTACTTATTTTTAATCGGTGTTTTTTTATTAACGTAGTCAAAATTTGTTTATATCACTTATTTAATAGTTTTGTTTTGGTTTGAGAATTTAATTAAAGCTATTTGTTCCGTTTTAGGGTTGGTTGATGTAGTTTATTCTAACTATTATTTTAGCAGGAACAGTTTTTAATTTGTGTTTATTTGGCTTGATTATCTTTATTTGTTTTTTCTAACGGTAACTTTATCGGGATTGGTTATTTACTTGGTTGAATTTAGGTGAATTTATTTTACTTGTATATTTTCTCTTTTTTGGTTTTCGATTTTTTAAGTAACGTAGTATTTATTTTTTATATTTATTTTTTTTTATCGTTATATAACAGTTATAGCTTGATTTTTTTAGTCTAACTAATATTTTGGTCATAATGGCTTGCTACTTTGTTTATTATTTACTTTATTTATTTGGGTTCGTTGTTTTTTTGTTTTGTTTTGTTTTATTATTATTATTATTATTATTTTATTTTATTTCGTCTATTCTAACAGGTGTGATTTGGTAATTTGTTTGGATTAATTAATTTTGCTTATTTTATTGTTATTTTGTTTACTTGTTTATTTATTTGTTTTTATTTTATTTTTTCCGTTTTCAATTTTTTCAAGTAACGTAGTAAAAATTTGTTTTCATGTCTGCATTTTGAGATGAGCTCGGATCTTTTATTTAATAATTTATTTTGGTCTGGGAAAGTAATGATAGCTATTTTTTCCTCCAAGCAAAGTTTGCAAGTTTTTGATTGGTTGTTGTAGGCTAATGACTTTTTCTTTATCTTCCAAGATATTTTTGGTGTGATGTGCGTTTTGTTTTTAATTTCCCAGATATACTTAGAAAGCATTGTACTGTTCG
>CAHIKZ030002922.1:2367500-2447500 GCA_903632075.3 Acanthosepion pharaonis | reverse complement strand
AGAAAACTAACCACGCTCAACAAAAAACACCTCAACTCCCTCAACCTTTTCTTTCTCCAACACTCTTGGTATTCGTACCAAATTCTGCAGTTTGGAATCGTTCCTCTTCGAAAAGTCTCCATATATCCTGCCTCTCTGCGAAATTAATCTTAATTCTTCAATCTCCTCTGATTTCTCGATTCTTGGTTCTCTTTCTCTCCTTAAGAAGGGCTCTAGTATCCGCATGCATGGCGTGGGAGTGTACATCCATAAACATCTCCCGATGGCTAGGGTACTCTTTCTTGGATGTCCGGACAATTCTTACGTGTGTCTCCGCCTCTCTCTATTTAACTCAGTCAGTTATCTCTTCATTCTCTACGGTTCCCATTCCTCTCATGACTGTTGCGTGCTCGATAGTATATCTGATAATATAGAACTCGGTCTTCTTCCTACACCCGTTTGCAACTATATTTGTCTTCGATGAATTTAATGCCTACCATGCCAGGTGGCTTAAGCACTCACTGGCATCTAAACCCTTAATTTCACAATCACTGAATTTCTCACACAAGTCGTGGACTCCCCCCTGCATTTTCTCAATTAACCTGATGGAAGCGATTCTCTTGTAGATCTCTTCTTTTGCTTCTATCCCTGACTCATGTCACGCTATGCAGCTCTGCCATCTTGTCAGCTCTGATCATGCAGTAGGGTCTGTAAACATCTCTTTATGCTCCCCCACCAACCAAAAACCTCCTACCAACAGAATATCTTTCTCTTATCAACGAAGGGATAGGGACTCATCCTGTGATTTCTTTCGTGACGTACGTTTGAATGAAGTGTTTAATTATTCTGTTCAAAATGTGCATCTGAGATCTCTTCCTGAGTGAAAGCCGGTATTGATGCTTTCATTGCAGCTAGGAAATACCAAGTTAAATTGTCTCGCTGCTTCTTGCTTTCTTTTCCTGAGCTACGTCTCATTGCTTTTCAAAAATGTGTTGAAAAACAGCAAAACATCAATCGCTCCTCTATTGAATCAATTCGAAGTCCTGATATCAATAGCAGATAAGGTTGAATGCTTTGCTCGTAAATTCTCTTCCAACTCAACACGCGACTCATTAAAAGTACCTAATTTTTTCCTCTAGAATTGAGGCTCCACTGAATGATGTGGATATAAGCTTGTCATTGGTCTCAGACATCATTTCTAAATTAGATTCCCATAAGGCAAGTGGAGGTGACAGGATTCCAGTCGTCGTTCTAAAGAAATGTGCTCCCGAGCTGGCTCCAGTTCTCTCCAAAATCTACAACTCGTTGCTTCTTGCTTTCCAGCTTGTTGGAAGTCCTCCTCTCTAGTTCCTGCTTTTAAGAACTATGGAGAACCTTCTGATTTCTCTACCTATCGCTATATTAGTCTCGTACTGATTTTCAGCAAAGTATTCGAGACTTTACTCACTACTAAAGTGGTAAAGCGTCTTAACTTTCACGAACTATTCTCTGACAAAAAATGTAGCCTCCGTTTTGTCAGTTATACTGTTGATGCGATAACGGCCATAACTGAATATGTATATCAAACTCTTGATAATAACGAGCTGTGGCTCTATATATCCCTAAGGTGATTGACACGCTGGTCGTCTACGTAAGCTCCAGAGTAAGGAGGATCCCCTGAAATCGTGAAAAGAAGGCCGTTTTGAACAGACTTGCTTCCAGATCCTTCCACATGAACACGGATGTCCCCAAGCCTGTATCCTAGGTCCAACGCTGTTTCTGATCTTCATCTATACTTTTTCTGATAGTTCCCAAGTAGGCATTTATGCAGATGAAACTACAATTTCCTCCTGTCTCAAAAGCAATTCCGTCAGATCTGACCAAGTTAACCTGCCCAGTGTTCTTGAAAATTATCTCCAATAGGTTGTTAACCGGGGCAGGAGATGTCTTATCGTGTTTAATGCAATCAAAACTAAACATTGCTCTCATTTAACCAGCATAGAGAAACGTTCCTGCCCACCATCAGCATGGCTGAGGCTAGACTCCAGGAAACACCTTCTTGGCCTCATATTTTCAACTGACTTAAAGTGGAACAACTACATCAAATCAATGGCTGCATCTACTGCAAGGAAATTTGGGTTCATATTTAATGCCAAAAGGTTTTTTCGTCAAAGCTCCTCTACCATTCGTCCGTGAATTGAATACTGTTGCCATATTTCGTATTGTGCTCCTGCCACTCATCTCGAGATTCTTGAAAAAATCCAGAAAAGGATCTGTAGTATAATCGATCCTGATATGGCATCTCGACTTCAGTCACATTCTCACCGACTTCACATGGCTTCTCTCTGTCTTTTCTACAATTTTCATGGCAAATGCTTGGACGAACTTTTTCCCTTGCAACCCCGACGACGCGAATTTAAATCTGGCTCCCATTCTTTTACTGTTTAAATAGTTAAATGTAAACGTCACTTCTACTTCAACGGTTTTTTTTTTAACTTCCGGCATGTGAAACCCACTTCCATTTACTTGATTCCCTGAAAACTACATATCTTCAAAAAATTAAATGCAAAGACAGTCGCCATCTTCTTTCTTCTTGAATCCCGTTCATCTTTTATCCTTTCTTCAATCCTTTCTATAACCAGATTTTTCTCCCATATGCACTCTCTATAACCACATGCGCACAAGTGGTTTTGGTTTGGTTTGGTTTACTGCATATCAACCTCAATTGGTTATTTAATGCCGACTAAATTTTTATTGCTAGTAATATTTTAGTTTGTCAAATCTATTTTTGGTAATATTTTCCTTCAAAAATGTATTTCTGGTAATAATTTTTTCCAAAAAAGTATTGCTGGTAATATTTTTTAAATGTACAGCTGGTAATATTTTTTTTCAAAAAGGTATAGCTGGTAATAGTTATTTTTTCAAAAATGTACAGATGGTAATATTTTTTTTTCCAAAATATATTGTTGCTTCATCTGCGCTTCAATTTGTGAAACTGATTCTGCGCTAAACTAAGTTTGTTAAAAGAATATATCCAGGCGCAGATCCAAGTATCTCTACACGTCCTGGGTATGACGATAAACTACATTCGGTATTGGATGTAACTAACGCCTTTATCCACTGTGCCATGTGTCCTTGAAGACACATGACACAGTGGATAAGGACCCAAAGAATGTGAGGCTAATACCCGGTTAAGGCAGTGGAGAACTTGGAGAAGTGAAATAACAGGAGATAACTGATAACTGACATCCATCAAACATGGTACGTAGAACTAGAACAGTTTACCCCAGTGAGCAAAATAAAGGGTTCAGTTCGAGATTCCAACCACCTAAAGATGGCCAGAGCGTACAACGGCCGAAACGTTGTAATAAATATGGCGACAAATTTGAGGACAATAGTTCGAATAATGTAAATAGTGTACATAATACTTCATCTCAGAAATATAGACAGATACTCTGGAATATACTAAATACTTTTTTATGAATGCTAGACATTTTAAAACTCGATCGTTTCGTTTGAGATTTGTAGCTTTAAGTAAATTTAGAAGCAAAATAATTTAGTTATGAAAACACGACCTTGCGATTTCCATTGTAAATGCGAATCGAACTGCGCTTTCACCTGCCAGCAAAAGTTGAAATCAACCTTGAAACGTGACAATGTAAAGGTATCAAAATCCAAAATGGAGTCAGAAGCAAAGACCTATAACGTGATGTCAGCACGTGACACGGAATATCAAACGTAGATGCAATTGTCGGAGTTGAAAGCCAAATGCATATCAAGATTTTTCCAGGCGATAACATTATCTATCTATCTATCTATCTATCTATATATATATATATATATATATATATATATATATATATATATATATATATATTTGCGTATTTCAACTTATAAAATTAACACCAAAAATTAAATTGTTATTGATCCTACCCTGCCTACCTTTTTTTCTTATTTATTTCCTATTGAAAGAAAATTAAATTTCCAATATTGCCTCAATTTTATGAATGATTTCACTGAAAACAGAAAGTCTTTACACAAAACTTGACATGTTACCGTAAGGTAATTTCTTCCATTTTTTTCCTTCATTTTTCACTTCTGTTATTTATTTATTTAATATTCTTTGTTATTTCTTGAGATGCCAATCTTCCTTAGTGTCAAGCACTTTCAAATCAATAACATTAACACAAGTATAAGATTGAGTTATTCTTTGCAACCCGGTGTGAAGTAGAAGTCTCCCGGTTTTGCCCACTTTCACCAGATTTGATTATAATTGTATCGGGCCTGTTATGATTTGAAAGCGATTTCCGAGATTAGTGGGATTATCCTGGCGGTTTAACATTTTGTATGCGTCGGTCTAACAGCTTAATCCGACGTTCTTTCAAATGGTACAGCATTAGTACCGTGGGCTTTTCAAACAATACATTGAAATTATATATATAAGAAGGAATACTTATTCCTTCTTAAATAGTCGGTTAAGTGTTTTTGAAGAGGGGGTGAAAATAATAAAAAATTATAAAAATCAAAAGGTGCTATTTTGAAAGAAAAAATACAAATGTAAAAGGCTAATATTAAAATAAAGTTTCAAATGATCGTATATGCAAAAATAGATTTCATTTCATTTCCAGTAAACGAATAATTCAGCACGTAACGCCTACAATATATTAAGACTAAAACCAGAAAATTCCTTGCTTGACAGAGATTTCCAGAAAGTACCTTGACTAATCATTTTGTGAAGATGACCTCTTCGAGAACACTCACACACACAAACATATACGCACTCTCTCACACACACAGATAGACAGACACATGCACTCACGCAAACAAACAAATACACACACACACATACACGCACTCACACACATATACATATATATATATATATATATATATATATATATATATATATATATATATATATATATATTCATGAATTATTCACACAAAAACAAATGCAAAGGTTAATGATTTAATTAGCGATTTCTAAGAGAAAAAACAAGAACAACATCTATTCCATACCTGAAGATGTCTGTAGGAACAGACGAAAGCTTGTAGGAAAAATAAGAACTAATGCGGCAGAAATTTATAGAAACAAGGATCTTTTCATTCATAACGCATTCGGAGGTTTTTGTATATTATTTGAATTGTTTGCGACGATGTATTTCTCGCCAATTAAATCATTAACCTTTGCATTTGTTTTTGTGTGAATAATTCATGAATTTGTAAATTGATTGCACGTTTATCGAAATATATATATATATATATATATATATATATATATATATATATATATATATATATATATATATAAAAGATATGTTTTGTGGTACAATAAATAATCGATAAATAAATGATAATAAAAAGTAAAACTGAAAACCGGGCTAGATAACCGGTTTCGAACCTTGCCCAACAAAGCTAAATCGAGGATAATAAACTGAATTATCACTAAAAAATGGCCAAAGTCTATTGGGAAAAATGTTTAGAAGGTAATTAGTTGGAGTCCTAATACAAAGTTCTTTAATATATATATATATATATATATATATATATATATATATATATATATATATATATATATATATATATATATATATATACAAAGTCGCCCAAAAATGTACACACAATTCAGGAAAGGAAAAACTTGTATAGATGTTGTAAGATTAAATTTATTTAGACTTCACAGGATTCTTACAAATTACATTTGGATTCGACAATCACAAGCGATGGTCAAAATGGTGGCCATTAGCTTGCAGATATTCATGAGTACGGTCAACCACTGCTTGGGAAAATTTGGCCAAAGTGTCTAGTGGAATTGCTGTACATGCAATTTCAATTTCTTGACTAAGGGCTACAAATGAAGTTGTTTTACCGTCATACACAACATACTTTAGGGCTTGTTGAGGCTATAGCCATGAGGGTAATGGAAGAAAATATTGTACTACATTAAACAGTGTTATCGAAATTTAATAAAATTAGGGAACATAAGTTTTGGCTTACCTCGTTTGAAGGACTCTGCATATATATATATATATATATATATATATATATATATATACATGTAATAAATCCGTAGGTATATAAGCCAAGTGGATCTTAGTAATATCAAATATTAAAACTGATCCATAAAAAGACCTTAATATATTTATTATAACAGAATATATATATATATATATATATATATATATATATATATAGATAGATAGATAGATAGATAGATAGATAGATAGATAGATAGATTATGAAAAACTAGGTAATCCGTATGGGTAAACCTAAGGAGGATAAAATCCAGAGAGCTCAATGTAAATCCAGAGCAAATAATTTAAATAAAAATATTTCTGAGATGAGGTATTATGTATACTATTTACATTATTCGGACTATTGTCTTAATATATGTTGCCATATTCTTACAGATACATGGCACAGTGGATAAAGGCGTTAGTTAGGTTCAGTGACTGGACCCAAAGAGTGTGAGTTCAATACCCGGTTAAGGCAGTGCAGAACTTGGAGAAGGGAATTAACAGGATATAACTGATAACTGGCATCCATTAAACATGGCACGTGGAACTAGAACAGTCTATCCCAGTGAGCGAAATAAAGGGTTTAAGTTCGACTTTCCAACCACGTGAAGAAGAGCCGAAAATTTGTAATAAATATGGCGACAAAGATGAGGACAATAGCCCGAATAATGTAAATCGTGAGATTGATGTGTTGGTCACAATGCAGTTATTGTTTCGCCGGTTGGAAGAGGCTCAAAGTGAAAGATCCCTCTTCAATTCCTCTAAACAGATAATAACGCATTCAATGGATGCAAGCCACATTTAGACACGAAAAAAATATTCCGTTGTTGGCCGGATATCTCTTCGTCATTCCCACGAAATTGAAAAGAACTTTAAAAAAAGTTTAATCTTAATTAATTGAATTAATTGAATTCCTAAATTATATTTTATTCGTTTTAATTTCGCACTTGGGTTCGGTTTTCTGTGGAGTTTATTATGCCTTTAACGAAATAACGAAATAAATCTTTCTTAAAAAAAAGAATAAATAAATTCTTCTGGAATTATTTACCGAAACCGAAACATTTTCGATTTTTTACTTAATCTTATGTGTTTTTTTCAGATTTTAAAAAAAGAGTCTTTATCGAGACGGAAACATTTGGAATGTGTCTTTTAAAATTCTTTTTATATTTTTTTCATTTCTATATTTCAATTTCTAATACTTTTTAGATTCAGTTGTGAATGTATTGATTGAAATGTTTAAACACTTGGAATTTGCAAAACTTTCATTGGTTGGTATATTTTATTATATCTCCAATAATAACCAATGAAAAAACAAGAAAATAAGACACATTAAAAAAGAATTTGAAGACAATTTTTTTTCGCTTTTTTAAGAAAAGATGTGAAAAAGAAAAACGAAAAGGAATATATATATATTTTTATTTAAATGTTTTTGCGTTTTTTTTTTCTTTTTTCAAAACTTTGGGATAACATTTTATTCAGTTTATTACAATAAAATATTTTTTTGCATTAAATTTTTCATTTTTTTTCTTTATCCGTTCTTTCTTTCTTTAGTTTTTCCTTTATTTCTTTCTTTAGTTTTTCCTTTATTTTTTCTATTTTGTGTTTCCTTATCTATTTATTTGATGTTTTCTTTCTTTTGTGTTTCCTGTAATTTTTATTTTGTGTTTCCTTTATCTATTTTGTGTTTCCTTTCTCTATTTATTTTGTATTTTCACTCTTTCTTTCTTTCTTTCTTTCTTTCTTTTGTTTTTTGTGTTTCCTTTATTTTTTTATTTTGTGTTTCCTTATCTATTTATTATATGTTTTCTTTCTTTGGTGTTTCCTGTATTTTTTTTTTCCTTTATCTATTTTGTGTTTTCTTTCTTTTGTGTTTCCTTTATTTATTTCTTTTGTTTCTTTATTTTTATTTTGTGTTTCCTTTCTCTATTTATTTTGTATTTTCTCTCTTTCTTTCTTTCTTTCTTTCTTTCTTTTGTGTTTCCTTTATTCATTTATTTTGTGTTCGTTTTCTTTTTTTGTGTTTCCTTTAATTCTTTCTTTGTTTTTTTTTGTTTATTTATTTTACATTTCGTTTATTGCTTTTGTGTTACATTTATTTATTTCTTTTTGTGCTTCGTTTATTTATTTATTTATTTTATTTATTAATTATTTTATTTATTTATTTTGTGTTTTTTTATTTATTTATTTTATTTTATTAATTATTTTATTTATTTATTTTGTGTTTCCTTTATTTATTTATTTATTTAATTATTTTATTTATTTATTTTGTGTTTTTATTTATTTATTCATTTTATTTATTAATTATTTTATTTATTTATTTTGTGTTTCCTTTATTTATTTATTCATTTTATTTATTAATTATTTTATTTATTTATTTTGTGTTTCGTATATTATGTGTTTTCTTTCATTCTTTCTTTCGTTTGTGTTTTCCTATCTCTTTCTTTCTTTTGTGTTTCTTTTCTGTCTTCTGTGTTTCTTTTTCTTCCAGACGACTTCTCCTTTCACTTCTTTTTTGCTAACATATCTTCTTCCGTAGTCTTTTCTTCCATTCCGTTATCTTTCTTCTTTCGTTTATTCCTATTCTTCTTTCTTCCTTTGTTTCTTTCATTCCTTCTTTTTACACTTCTCACTTCCTTCTCTTCTCTCCATCATTCATTTTCTCTTTCTTTCGATTACATATTGATATCTTTTTTTTTCTTACTTCGTAACTGTTTCTTTTTAATTTCCATTTTTAGCCTTCTTCTCATTCGTTCATATTATCTTTTACTCGCAATTTATTAAAATCAAACATACCTTCTTTGATTTACATTTAGTCATTCTTTATTCTATTTATATTCGAATTATTGTCTTCATTTCCGTTTTTGTTGCTTTCATGCCTTCATCAAGTGTATATGCTCGGTTAACGCTCACATAAACTTGGAAAAGGCATGAACCCACCTATTCTCTTCCAGCTATGGATTACTTAGTAGGACTTGTATAACTATCTTAAAATAAAATTCTTACAATCTAGAAATATTGTCTGACTTTAAAATAACCTGAAAAAGGTTGATAAACCGTAAAAAAGAAATCAATGAATTTTTTTTTCAACATCATTCATTATTTATTTCCTTTGATTATCTTTTACGTTTTATTTTTTCTTTTCTTTATTTTTCATTTTTTATGTGTTGATTTCATTATGGACTAATAATATATTTAGCGATATTTTCATACTTTTTCTCTTTGACAGACCGATGTTAACATTGAAATTCGCCATCATTTAATGCTCGTCTTCATGGAGATAACACGCGAGCAACGGTAGTCTGATTCTGGTAAGGAAATTCAGATTTTTATCACCTTGTCTTTCCTCATTTCAGTTTGGACTTCAACGCAGTAAGTCCTCGATTATCCGGACATCTTGGAACAGGGGTTGAACAAATATCTTCGAATAATTCATTATTCCGAAAAACTGAATACCTAAATAGTATGAAGGAAAAAAGCTATTTACATTATGGTACTGTTGTCCTCGTCTTCGCTGTACTATTCAAGACGTTTCAGCCATTGTACACTCCTGCCTTCTTCATGTGATTGGAATTTCAAACCGAATTCTTTTTTCGTCGACCGGTGCAGTTTTTTCTAGTTCTATGTGCCATGACTCTTCATGATATCTGAGTTTCAGTTATTTCCTTTTAACCCAAATTTCATCTGAAGAAGTTCGGTGGGTACAAGGGCCGAAACACCGTGAAAATTTCAATAAAGACAAGGACAACAATCGGAAGGATGTCATTAGTGTAAATAGTTATAATACCTCATTCCAGAAATATAGACATATCTTGAAGAAGGCCGGAGTGTACAACGGCTGAAATATCATGCATATGTCAATAAAGATGTGGAAACCAGTTCTAACAATGTCAGTAATGTAAATAGTCGTGAATACGGCAGCAAAGATAAGTCCGAATGATGTAAATAGTTTAAATAGTTATAATACTTCATCTTAGAAATATAGACAAATCCTGAAGAAGGTCAGAGTGTACAATGACCGAAACATCGTGAATATAGCAGTTAAGCTGAGGACAACAAGTAGAACAATGTCAATAGTGTAAATAATTAAAATACTTCATCTCAGAAATATAGATAGATCCTGAAGCAGCCGGAGCGTACAATGGCCGAAACGCCGTGAATATGAAAATGAAGATGATGACCATAGTGCGAACAATGTAAATAGATAGAATACCTTATCTCAGAAATATAGACAGATTCTAAAGAAGTCCGGGGCGTATAATGGCCCAAACGTCGTGAATATGGCAATAAAGACGAAGACAACAGTCCCAACAATGTAAATAGTTATAATCCTTCATTTCAGAAATTTAGACAGGTTCTGAAGTAGGCTGGAGCGTACAACAACCGAAACGTCGTGAATATGGCAACAACGATGAAGAAAACAGACCGAAAAATGTCAATGGTTACAATATCTCATCACAGAAATGAAGATAGATATCGTATAACATTTTTAAACTTTTTATTCAAGGTTTTGTCTAAGAATTTCTCAATATTTGTTTCGTTTTCTGCTTGCCTCTAGACATTCTACCGATCACTGCCGAAGTTAGATTAACGCAGATGTATTTATAGAGCTCTGTTCGGTTTGAAAGCGCAACAAATTTAAATATTAGTCAAACAGAATGATTTCTTAAATTGCTCATTCGGGCTGTTAAACTACAACATCGAAAACATCAGTATCAACCTTTTTCCATATTATCTTACTTATTATAAAACGCAGATTGTGTGTGTGTGTGTGTGTGTGTGTGTGTGTGTGTGTGTGTGTCTGTACGTTTATATATTGGATTGGATTTCCTACATTTTTCAACCAATTTCAACAAAACTTCTCAGAACTAAGTAAAATTACCTTGCGGTGGTTTTGACAGAGACAATAAATTGTAAAAACACAATTGTTTTTGCACGAAATCAATTTGAAAACGCGATTAAGAGACATCGCTGTCGCGAGAATGAAAGGGGGACAACTCATATCGAGTTTTACTTATTATAAAACCCAGTTTGTTTGTGTGTGTGTGTGTGTGTGTGTGTGTGTGTGTGTGTGTGTGTGTGTGTGTGTGTGTGTGTGTGTATTCGTTTATATATGGGATCGGATTTCCTACATTTTTCAACCGATTTCAACAAAACTTCCCTTTTTTTTGGCAGGTAGTGTTTCTTATTGTTTTCACACTTTTGTCTTTATTTTTACATTCGGAATGCTTTAAAAATTCCATTTACAAGACAATTGTTTATAATAAAATTCTATTCAATGGGTAGACTCATAACGATTGAAAACAATGTTTTTGTTTGAGTTTGACCAATTCGTAAAAAAAAAACCCAAAACAAAACTAATTAAGACATGCGTGTCCGTCAACCTTAAACAATAATCTTTGTCAATTTTATTTTTCAGTCTTTATGATGGTCGATACTTGATCTATCTCTTATTGTTATATCCCCGGGCAACGCCGGGCTCTACTGCTAGTATGTAATATTTTTAAATAAGGTTATGAACATTTTTTTTCAAACGTTCAGTATGGTTTTCTAAAGTTTCAAAATAAGATAATGTATTAGAATGAATTTACTTTGGATAATTGATAGTTTTTCGGAAAATTTCAGTTATTCATTTCATTTCATGTCCGAATAATTGTCCAGAAAATCCAGAAAATCTTTGTACGGATAATCGAAAAAAGTACTGTATAAACATTTTAAATATGTTTTTAAATTTTTGCCTGGCATTTTTAGACCTGATATTATATTTTGGTATATTCTACCATCTTTGCCTTTGAAGATTTTATTAACCAATCAAAAGCTTCATGTCTTTATTATATTGGAAAGTCGAATTTTGTTTTCAAGTAGGCATGCAGGATTTTTTTTCTGAACAGGAAAGAATGGTTTTATGGCTGCTATTTTGGAAGCTTGCCTGCTTTTTTTCATACATTCAACCCTTGACCTTCGTTCCATCATGCAAAGTACTGATGAGTTTGTTTATGTATCTTTTATTATCCATAAACACCTGTATGGTCTCTAAGCCATAAATACTGCAATTCTAGCCACAGTGAATGCTTCTAGGTCAAGCTGGACTTACGGTGTCATACTTCCTCAGATGTTTTTTTTTTAGAATTCCACAACTTCAACTCATGCATAAGAGCTAAGACCTCTCGAGAATTGGCTTATGGGCACGAGTATAAACGTAAAATATTTATCTCTAGTATAAAGACAATGTTTACATCGAGATTAAGTTATTTTAATCATTTCACAGTAAGCAAAAAGGCGATAAAAGGCAAAAGGATTAACTGAGAGAAATGAAACTGATAGAGGACAACAAAAGAATAGGATTCAAGATATATATATATATATATATATATATATATATATATATATATATATATATAATTAATTAATTAAGACTCGATGAATTAATTAAATATAATTATCAAATCCTCCTAATAATTACTATATATATATATGTAGCCTCTGTTTGTAATCGAATCCCTCTTAAGATCGATTTGTTTTACAGCATATCAACCTCAATTGGTTATTTAATGCCGATAAGATTTTTATTGCTGGTAACATTTTTTACAAAAATATATTAATGGTACTAAGACCTATTTTACACTTTCATAGTATTTTGACCCCAGTTTCGGGGTTAATTATTTGCCCATAAATGGGACGCTAACATGTTCTTCCACCTAGGATCTGGGTGGACGTTAGAAAACTAGCAATTAAAAGGTGGTTCCACACTCCTCAAAACCTCCTAATCAGATGCCTTGCTGCTGTATGTAGTTTATCGTCTTACCCAGGACGGGACTCCTCCTAAAGTTTTGGAGATGGTATATCTCATAACCATATATATTCTGAGTCTACATTATTTTGATCAAAGGTGGTCACCGGAGCCCACCCGCTACTGAAGTTATTTTCCCTTTGATTTAAATTAAAGAAGAATAACTACATCCGCGTCCTGGGTAAGACGATAAACTACATGCAACATCAAAGCCTTTGATTAGGAGGTTTGGAGGAGTGTCGAGCCACCTCTTAATTGCTTGTGTTCCCAGGTCCACCCAGCAGTAAAATCTTGTCGGCATTAAATAATCCATTGAGGTTGATATGCCGTAAAACAAATCAAACCAAAGCAAACGTATAGCGCTTGAAATGTTGTAATATAAAATCGAAAAAAAATTAACCACCTTGAGCTAATAAAGATATTAAATACCAGCTTGGTCAATTAGACAGTTGAAAATTTCTCCTAAAACCGGTTTTCATCCCCACCCCATACAGAATCCATGATATTGAATGGTGATTTTAAAGACAGGCGTAACTGCTCATAATTGTTTCATTGGAAATCCTGAGATAAAACTCGGCAATAAAGTTGATTTAAATCATCGGATTTTATCCCAGTGGAAAATGACTGTTGTCTTATTTAAAAAAAAAGGAAAACGGCATATACTCGGGTGGATGATTTTTAAGGAAGTCAGTAAGTAGAACAGGTTTCAACTGATTATCTCCAGCATCCAACCAGAACGTGGAGGCCCCAAACTTTCGCTGGATTCTGGAAGTGAAAGCAGGATTCGTGGAAGATCCGATTCCAACCGAATGTCCGTAACAAGTAATGACTTTCTCGAATTTCAAGGCAATTGTACACCGAGCCATCTGAATTCAAAGGATTTTGAATATATATATATATATATATATATATATATATATATATATATATATATATATATATATATATATCCGATGTGATGAGAACGAAAGTAATATATGAACTCTAACGTTCACAGCATTAATCCAAAGGAGGGCTCGATACCGATAGGATTGTTCATAACCATTTTCGATTCCCACCCGTCGAAATGCACTGAAACCAAGTTGCATCTTTGTAGTGACTAAAATGGTTTTGTCTATATGATAAAATTGTAATATATATATATATATATATATATATATATATATATATATATATATATAAGAGAAAGATCAGGAGTAAGAATCCACGCTTCTTTCCATTTACTTTTAAAAATTGCTTAATACAATGTAGACCAAAATATTATTATAATATTTTTATTATAATAAATTACAATAAAAAGCAATTTACATCGCTACATAAAAACTTTCATGTTTCGGAACTATAATCGTTCCTCTTCAGACGATGGTAGACAAAATATAGTAAAACTGATTTATTTGGGAAATTTGAGAATAAATCCTTACCTCTTTTGAAAGTTAAAAAGAGTAGGGGTTAAAGTCAAAATTAAGAAAATATACTTGTGGTCATCGCTGGATTAACGAATTACAAGTTAGATCTAAGCTATAATAGAAAAATGAAAAATAAAGTCATAGGTGGAAGAAGGTGGGTTATTAATTCATGTTCTAATAAAGTGACACTCTAGGCATGTCAACGACAAAAAATCAATATGTATCCAAATATAGAGTTTTGATTGGTTAAAGTACACATAAAGTTACCTTGAAGAAAAAAATTATTTTAAATTCTCATTTTTTTTATATACTCAAGAAACTTATTAACGGGGTCAATAGGTAAACTTTAAAAAAATTGGAACATTTATATACGATGCTAATTATATTGAATGGCCGGTAAAACATGCCAATTTTAAAGTTGAACAAATTCAATAAATATTGTGTGAACCATTATATACTAATAAAATAATCGCTATGTAAGTGTAATGCGCAATTATTTAAGAAAAATTCTATTAACTATATCTTAAGGTGAAAGTTAGACAATGTCGGCATAACACCGTTAATGCATGTCACGTCGGTAAGAACGTCGAGATATCAAATCAGGATTGAATACATTACAGACCATTCTTTGAATTATGTCAAGAATTTCGTGTTCTATAGCAGGAGCACCAGACCAAATATAGCAGCAGTTCCCAATGCACCTACAAATGGAAAATTTATAAATATGCAAGATGAATTCTGACGACAAGAATTTTCTAGCACGGGAGATCGAACGAACTTTCCTCACAACAAACCTAGCAATTGATTCAATATAATCCCTCCACTTCATGTCACTGGAAAACGTGAATCCAAGAAGGAGTTAACCTGCAAGGAATTTATCATCAGTCATACTAATAGAAAGTAGAAAAGATTTTCTAGCGTAATTAAATGACACGTTATCATTTATTTTTCACCCATCACTGTCATATCCCTTTACAAAATCTCATTAGGTAAGTTGTCCCATGTTTCCGTCTGACCTTCTTTTAAAAGAACTGCCCGTGTTTGTCTACATTACATTTGAGAAACATACACTTCTAACTTATTAAAGTTTGCTTTCTGGATTCATTAGTAATAATGTTATACCATTTGAGAATACATAACAATGGTTTAAGGGGTCTTACCTTCATATTTAATCTCGGTAATTTTCCAAACTAACTTTTTCTTTTCTTGTACTAAAAATGACAATAATCTTTGGACAGTTGTAGGCATGTTTCTTGTCAGATTCAGGACGTTTCGGTCGTTGTACGCTCCGGCGTTCTTCAGATGATGATATACGTTGGAATTTCAAACCGAACAATTTATTTAGTCTACTGGGTTAATAATTCTCGTTCCACGTGCCATGCCTTTTCTTCATATCTCAGTTTTCATTTAATATTTAATCCAAGCTTACTGGACCTGGTATTGATTCCCAAGCTGTCACCAACGTGTCTGATCAGTACCTAAGTGGGTGACAGCTTGGGAAGCAATATATGTGTGTGTGTGTGTGTGTGTATATATATATATATATATTTTATATGTTATTTTATATTATATATATATATATGTATATATATATATTTTTATATGTTATTTTATATATATATATATATATATATATATATATATATATATATATATATATATATATATATAAATCAAATGCCCAGATATGGAAAAATGAATTTAAAAATTTACCCTACCTGACCATTTACTGTATATTGTTTATATTTTATTTTTGACTATCAAGTAGCATTCCTCCCATGTCACATCTCTGTATTTTTATAAAAACATACGATATACTTTGTGCCTGATGATCTGGGGAAACTAGCAGAACTTAATTCGCACACCAAAACGTAGGTATATGCATATGTATATTTATTCATTCATATATATATATATATATATATATATATATATATATATATATATAAAGGCTAAGACAGTTTATATGTAGTTTTTAACAGTAATTTTTTCATGAATGCACATACACAGAGATTAAAAAAAATATAGCTATATATATATATATATATATATATATATATATATATGTGTGTGTGTGTGTGTGTGTGTGTGTGTGTGTGTGTGTGTGTTTATAATTGGAAAAGAAGATGTCTGCAATTCATGTGGCTTTCGTTTTTCAGAAATTCAAGTAATGTCATTCAAAATAACGCTACCATCCAAAATAAACAATCCCATTAGCTGGTGTGGGGTCTAGGCACTTCAAGAGCATGATTCATATTACCCAGGATCTAATTAAAATCGACAAGCTTCTGATAATTCAAGTCAGACAGGCAATAAAAAATACTTACGCGTCGAAACAGGCAGCTAAATTTTCTGGAAATTTGTACTGCTTCAAAATAATCATAGCAAAACGGAGAATAAAATTTAATAATAATATTTATGGCTGCAAGAAATTTAGAATCATGGTGATTGTAGATTTTCTATTGTGAAAGATTTATACGTATGTCTTTTCTTGCGAAGTAAGTATGGAAAATAGAACTGTTCATAACTGTTTTCTGCTTTTATTATTATTATTATTATTTGTGTTTATCTTCTTGACGTTGCCATATACTTTACCCAGTTTTATTTGCTTCCTTCGTAAGTTCGCGCCAGACCAACGTCATTCTAATATTTCACTACACAAACCTTAAATAAATTCAAGATCATGAAAGCAGAGTAAGTAGTGTTTCTCTTAGAGAGGCTGAGAAGATATTATCCAGAGTTTTCTTTGGATGGAATCTTCTTACTTTGGCAATGTATTGGATAATACCTTAGAGAAATTTGTAAAGGTTTATGAAAATAAATTATGTAATGCTTATCTTGTAAAGCACATATCGGCAACCTACGGCACGCGTGCCACACCAGCAATTTCCAATGGCACGCAGCCGCAAATGACATCACGAATTCCGAATCAATAACTACGACAACACAAAGAAAATATTTAGCTTGTTTCAATTTTAATATATACTAAAGTATATATATATACTATATATTACTATATAAAATATATTGTAGAACAGGTATATTGACCTTGACTTGTATAAAAATACGTCTGCTGCTAAATGAATGATTGAAAACTCGAAGTCAGTTGTGGATTCCCAGATGAAATTCGGTCTCCAATGAATGACAAACGCTGGAATGAAATATAACACACACACAAAACATATATATATATATATATATATATATATATATATATATATATATATATATGTATGTATGTATTTACACAATAATACAATTGATAATACGGTTAGTAGATCCAGAAACGTGGTTAGTAGCAATAATAATAATAATAATAATGATATATATATATATATATATATATATATATATATATATATATATATATATATATAGTGGATTCCGATATGAAATTTGGTTTCCAATGAATGACAAACGCAGGAATGAAATAAAACAAATAAATGTATTTACACAATGATACAATTGATAATACAGTTAGTAGATCCAGAAACGTGGTTAGTAGCAATAATAATAATAATAATAATAACATATATAGAGAGTCTACGTGCTTGTAACTGTGACTTCTACAAGTGGTTACCTCACACTATTACTCTACCTCCAACTCAATCACAATCTCTGCTCTCTCTACTCTGGCTCACTCTGGGTATTTAACGGCAGCAGTCCAAGTACACACTGGTCGAGTCCACTTGTATGAAAAAGGGGTGGACCCCATAACAGTTGCCGATCCTGTTGCATATGTTGATAACAATTTAACCCAGTATATCTTTGTACATAACTGTCTTACACAAAGATTGTATCTGATAGTACCTTAAATAAATTCTTAATGTATCCTGAAATCTGGGCAAGCAATGCTTGTCTTAGCGAGGTTCATAGGAAACTACATCAATATATATCTTTGTATAGAATCTTCTTACACCGGCAGAAATTAATTGTGCTTTGAATCAGTTAATATAAGTTCTTGGGTTCAGCGTGAATAATCAGCAATATTATTGGTCCTGATCTGGCGACTCGGCTTCAGTCCTTTTCCTATCGGCCTAATCGCGCCTCTTCTGCGTCTTTTCTATAAAGACTTTTATGGTAATTGTTGGGATGAGCTGTTCGCTATGGTACCTAAACTTTTTGAATTTAAGCGCATTCCTAGATTGGCATCAAGATCTCATCAATTTACAGTTGAGCTGGCTAGATGCAGCCGTCAATTCTATGTTAACAGGTTCTTCTCTGGCATGTGGAACGTCATTTCGAGTCCATGTTTTTCATTAATATGCAAAAATTTAAATGCATTGTCAGTCGCTATCTACTATCCTCTTGATTACTCATTTCTCTTTCGACTCATTGCTAATGTTTCTGTTCCTAATTCTCCCACACGCTGTAACTCCTTGTGTCTTAGTGGCTTTAGTGCCTTAGTTGTGGAACTCTCTTCTGACTCCATGCTTTCCTAACAACTTTAATCTGCAAAAATTTAAATGAAATGTCAATCGCTATTTACTGTCCCACCTGACTGGTATTTTCACTTTCTACTCATTACTAATGTTTCTGTTTCTAATTTCTCCACACCAAAAATATCATCTCTTGGTCGGTTGGCATTAATTTTAATCTTTAAATATCTGGAAGGGATGACATAAACTATAAGCGTACGCTGGAAATATGACATTGGTGTTAGTTAGAAATTGAAAAGAAAAACACTCAAAAAGCATTCTCATCTCTAGAGATACATATAGATATATACGAGATTATATATATATATAAAAGATATATATATATATATATATATATATATATATATATATATATATATATATATATATATATATATATATATATATAAACAAGTATATAATTGGTATATACGGAATGAATTCCAATAACCTACAATTACTATTCTTAAAATTCTGATTGTGTTTGTGTTGTTTTACACATGAGTTTAGGACCCCATTCACACACTTGGGATTAAAATGTATACATATATATTGTCGGATGACCGGATGAAGTAGCGTCTGTTCTAACGTAATTTCAACGAAGAAATAAATTGAATAACATATGTATTTCTTCTTTTCTCCTGAGTAATTTTATCATTTTTAAACTTAATAGTGTTTAAATTAGGATTTTAAAATTGGCAGTTTTTAATTTTAATATCAAATCTTATCATAGAATTTAGTAATTTATGATTAGAATAAATTCTTTTTTAATATTACCCGTATTTTAAAGATTTAAATAGTTATTATAACATGACTTTGTCGTCAAGCTTTTTGAATTTTCCTATACTTGGGTTTTGATTGGTCATTCTAGCTTTCGTAACAGCGTTTTACACTTGCGAAGGATCGTTAATTAATTTGAAACTTTTAAAACCATTTATTTTACATTCAACTTCATTACTTGATAAAACACCAGGGGTGTTGAAACAAAATAGCTATTTTTGTAGTGATTTTATAACATATTTATGTTATAAATTTAAAAAAAAAAATATATATATATATATATATATATATATATATATATATATATATATATATATATAAAAATAGATATACATATATATAAAAGTCAACACATTCAGTTTTTAAAAATCCTTGATGATAAGTTCTAATATATTAGGAGGAAGTGCTCGGAGGCATAGAACATTTGGAGAGTTATTACACACTGCATGTTCAGAAAAGAAAATACATGTATGCAAGAAACATTCAATAAAAAGTCTAGTGAGTTGTCTTCAATGAAACTTCATATATATATATATATGTTTAGTACCGGATGAACTTGACAGAAGAGTGAAAAAAAAATGAAAGAGCACTTAGAGTCATTGAAAAAAAACGATGGAATCAATTATTAAACTTCTACTTTGAAAATCTTTTTCAACGAATGCTAAAGATTTGTGCTTCAGTAATCAAAGCTATTTTCACGAGGTTATTTTGACTATGAGTCTATTTTGACGAGAGTAACTTTTAGTCATCAAAATGCTTTTTTCCTATTTGTCATAAAATTTCTAATTTTCTTTTTTTGTTAACCATGTATAAGAATTTAATTTTATTTAAAGTAAAAAATTACTTCTTGCGCCAACTGAAAAATTACCTGGTCTTGCCTCAAACCTGTGAACTGTCATGTACACACACACACACAGCTCGCGCGCACGTACACACACACACACACATATATATATATAAATAAAATATATCCATAGTAATTAATCGAGTCTAGAAGAATCCTCGACAGAATGTAGATGGACGGCCGTTTTGTCCTAGTTGGGACTCCTCAGAGAATCTAACCAAGATCGTTACGATACAAACGTTAGACTCATACCACTGGATCAACAAGCCACGGTTACGACGAAGAAACTAACTAGACTCAATATAGCGCAGTTACTCACTTAATTTGCGGAGTCCTAACTAGGACGAAACGGCTGTACAGTGCTTTTCTATTGAGGATTCTTCTAGACTCGATGAATTACTATGAATGATTATTTAAATACCCCGCAAAATCTATGTCATAAATATATATATATATATATATATATATATATATATATATATATATATATATATATATATTAGGTGTAATGGAGAGCGGCTTGGATTGAGGAATCGGAGAGCCGAGTTCGTGTTCCAGTCGAATCAATTACATTCACTTACGTGCTAATACCCTTGGGAAAGGTGTGAATCCTCATCTTCTGCCTCCAGCTATGGGCAAATAGCAGGAGAGACTGGGTTCTATAGCCTTGGGTGGCAACTGGTCTAGAGAAGGACAACTCTGAATTCAAAACCTGCAAAAAGTGTGGATGGTCCTGCACGAAACCTTCACCACTATAATCAAATCTCATGTGCTGTTGTCGGGCTGTCGGTTTCCTAGAACTGATCTGTTTGACCCTCATACGTCGAATTCGACGGGACAGTCAGTATATATATATATATATATATATATATATATATATATATATATATATATATATATCGCAAACAGTTTTGTTTTGTTTTTCATTCCAACCTGAGGAAGACAAAGAGAGCAGACGCCCTCCGGTGAAACGCGTTGTTAATAAATTTTCCATTCTGTATCTTAAATCTTCACATATATCTACTTCCTACTATTACATATTCTATCCATTCAAAAACCTTATTAAAAATTTCATCAAATATTTATATTTCTCAGTATATATATATTTCTCAGTATATATATATATATATATGGGGGTGCATGCATATATATATGTTTATGTATATGTGTGTGTGCATGTGAGGATATATATATATGTGTGTTTATATATATGTGTATGTATCCGTCTGTGTGTGTTGAACTGTGTAATATTTGACACACGCACACACACACATATATAAATATATATGTGTTTGTATGTGCTGAACTGTGTAATATTTCACACACACACACACACACACACACATATATATATATATATATATTTGAACATTTAATCTGCCACCCCTCATACCTATCCATCTTGTAACGTTCAACCCAGCGCAGTTAATGACTTCCTACCGCGCGCGATCATTCGGTTTTTGATCTTTCACTTAAGATTCTTCCCGTTCACTGCCTTGAACAAACTCACACCCCATTTCGACCATAACCTTCTTTTCTAGCCGATACATGTCAAGTCGTTAACTGACAATAAATTGTCACTAGAAGACATCAAGAAGAAGAAGAAGAAGAATGTAAAGAAAAAGAAGAAAAGAAGAAGAAGAAGAAGAAGAAGAAGAAGAAGAAGAAGAAGAAGAAGAAGTGGCGCTATGAGAGATGGGCAGAGGACATATATGTAATAAAGAAGACGAAGGAGAAGGAGAATGTAAATAAGAAGAAGAAGTAGAAGAAGAAAAAGAAGAAGGAGAAGAAGAAGAAGTGGCGCTATGAGAGATGGGCAGAGGTTAAATATGGAATAAAGAAGAAGAAGAAGAAGAAGAAGAAGAAGAAGAAGAATGTAAAGGGCAAGTCATGCCAGCATCTAAATTGTTTTTCGGATTTTGGAGGTTTTCGGATTTGGGAATTTTGGATAAACGATATTCAACTTGTACATCATTACTTCCTGACTTTATGTCAGTAATTGCTCATATGCAAGTTCTTTTTGTTTCTTTATCGGTATATCAACTCCTTATGGGTCATTTAATGGCGGAATCTAATTTTTATGGGAAGTTTGATGTTATTCTGCTTTCACAATTGAATACATGGTAAATGATACTGAGCTTTTGTGAATATACATGTTTGTGGGGACATGATTACTATTTGGAGCGATAGTGTTGTGTTTTATGTTGTAGCTTTGATGAAGTTATAATTTGAAATACATTTTGACTCTTTTAAGAAATTGTAGGATATTATATGGATGCATGTCATGAAAGAGTTCTTTCATGTTGGTTATTCGGTTGGTTGATTTAGTTTATTGGTACGGATTATTTAATGCCGAAATTTAAATATTTTGAAGATAATTTTATGGCTTCAACTACAACTTAAGTATATTATTGATCATTTTGCAATGAGGTGCATTGTTAGTAATTCTATAAAATTTTATTGCTGGTCATTTTGTTTTAATATTGCTTTGTTAGTCAACTTACTATAAATAGGTATTGGTGGTCATTTTACAATATAAAAAATGTATTGCTGGTAATTTTACTATAAAATGTATTTTCATTCTTTCATAGTGTTCTGTTTTTGTTTGGAGTTTGCCTATATTTGTCCATCGTTGGGACCCGAACAGCTGCAACTATTTGCCCATAAGTGAGACCTTAACACGGGCTACCAACCCGGGTCAGGGTGGACCTGGTGACAACAGCAATTAATAGGTGCTTCCACGCTTCTCAAAATCTCCAATCTCCCGATCACAGGCCTGGATGTAGTTTATCGTCAAAACCAGGACTGCCGCATGCAAGTTAAATTCAGCTTCGAATGATAGTTTTGAAAGGAATGGTAGGAGAATCAAATGCAACATGTGAAGGAGAGTAAGTAGCCGAGCTTTTAAACAGGAAGGAGAGTCGGATATTTTAAAGAGGGAGCTAAGGAAAATAAGGAGAGCAAAGACTAAAAAGTACAGCAGAATTAAACAAAAAACAAAACAAAAACAACAACAAATAGAAACAAAAAGCAATCAGTTGAATCCTGAGAGCTGGACGACGTTCCAAGTCAAGTATGAACCAAGAACTAAGAAAAAATGTATCGAGGAAACAAAACAGAAAAAAAATGTTAACATGAATTGCACCTGAAAAGCGGAAGGTTGTATATGGAAGAAAAAAAAACAAAACGGAAGCTGAGCATAGAAAAGAAATAAAAAGGAGAGTAAGTCGAAGAGCAGTGAAGAGTAATGGCGGAGAGAGAAATGGAGAGTAATAATTCAAACTGTCTCCAACACAACGAACAATCGGGATACAAGCAATAAGTGACGACCACGAAGAACGAGAAACGATCGTTAACATTAACCGTAGCAAAGATCAAACCGCTTTCGAGAACGCCGCCATTTTCACTCCCTTCCAACACTCCCCACTTGCCCCAAGCAGAAGCAAGACGATTACTGGCTAATTACATTACTATTCTGACACTGCATCATTCAGTGTCCAATAGCTCTTGATACAAACCTTTGATTTTTTTTACCTCAAGGCGGGGGCAAGTAACAGTTTGGATTTGAGAATTACAAGTAGAAGCCGGTCTTTTTGGGGTCATCTCAGAAAAGAAGATAATACTTAAGTCCCGAAGAATGTATTCGTGGATTTGTTTGCAGAAAGTTATTAACTTGGCAATGAGTGTTATTGAATAAATCATGGCGTGTTCCTCTCATTTGGCGTTAAATATGTGTGGCAAAATTTGAGATTTGACTCAGCCTAAAACTTGTAAATCAGTACAGAAAGATAATGAATACACTATATTAAAAAAATTAACAAAATCGAAAGGTGCCAATCACTACAATATTGACCTCTTCAAATCTAGGTTAAACCGTAATTTTTCAATAACCCCAAGAACTTCACATCCTGATGTTTAATGTGCACATTCAACACCATACAATAACACTCTATTTTGAGTGGCTCTTGGGCCTTGTATTGGGCGAACAAGGGTATAAAATTTTTGTTATTAATATTTTTAAATAGTTTTCTAAATAATTTTGATGAATTATAAATAATTATGAATAATTACCTTTTAATAAAGTATAAATAATAAATTGCCAATTTATATTTTAAAATGATTTTTATAAATTATCATAATTTACAGTACCGGGATAAATAGCTAGTGAGAGAGCTAGGTTATTTTTTTAATAAGTTTTAAATAATAATTAAAAATTATTTTTTAATAAATAATAAATTTCTTAACTATTAGATAGATAGATAGATAGATAGATAGATAGATAGATAGATAGATAGATAGATCATTAATTGAATGAGAAAATAGTAAAAATACTTTACTCGTTTCGAAGGACGAAACTCCTGATGTAGGATTTTTTTCTATTTTCTCATTTAATAACGCACTTGTTCGATATATAGTGTCGGATATAATATCTTAGAGAACATAGATAGATAGATAGATAGATAGATAGATAGATATGGAAAGACAAATATAGATAGATAGATATGAAAAGACTAATATAGATAGATAGATAGATAGATAGATAGATAGATAGATAGATAGATAGATATGGAAAGACAAATATAGATAGATAGATAGATAGATATGACAAGACTAATATAGATAGATAGATAGATAGATAGATAGATAGATAGATAGATAGCTATGAAAAGACTAAGTTAGATAGATGGATAGATAGATAGATAGACAGACAGATATGAAAAGACTAATATAGATAGATAGATATGAGAAGACTGATATAGATAGATATGAAAAGATTAATATAGATAGATAGATAGATAGATAGATAGATAGATAGATATGAAAAACTAAGATAGATATGAAAAGACTAATATAGATCTATAGATAGATAGATACAAAAAGACTAATATAAATAGATAGATATGAAAAGACTAATATAGATAGATAGATAGATAGATAGATAGATAGATATATTTCAAACAGAAATTAATTGTAACTACTTCAACATAATTGGTTAAGTGCAACGTCTAAAATATATTTTAAAGCAATTTTTATTACAGTCAAGTTATTTAATTTTCTATTGCATTTTTTCCAATTTCCGAATAATTTGTGACACATCTGGATCCAATTTGTCGATAAACTGTCCAATTTTTTTTTTCTCGTGTAATTTCCACTGTTTCTGTTATCTCTTTTTGAAACGCTACATTTCAGATTTAAATAAACTCGTATCATACAAATGATGCCCGGAGCGGTACCGTTTCAAAGAACTTGGCAAACCAATTAAATATTTTCTCCGAAGATCCGAGCAATCCCCATGACCTTCTTACCCCTTAGCAGTGTTCCTGTTTATAGTCTACCCCTCCCATTTACACAATCACATTAGGTATGTTACTCTCTCTTTACCTCTGGCTCTCTTGCTTTCAATATATCCTGTGAGTGTCATATTTTCCAAGCCTTTTTACTTCATTATCTGTCCCAAAATATTCCCGTCCTAGGTAAGACGATAAACTACATCCGCGTCCTGGGTAAGACGATAAACTACTTCCGACAACAAGGAATTCTAATCAGGAGGTTTAGAGGAGCGCGGAACCGCCTCTTAATTGCTGGTGTTCCCAGGTCCACCCTGACTTGGGGTGGTAGCACCTGTTAGGGTCCCAACTATGGGAAAATAATTAAAACTCAAATTGGGGTCAAAATACTATGAAAGTGTAAAAATAGGTTTTAATACCAGAAATATTTTGTAAAAAAATTATTACCAGCAATAATTTTTGAAGGAAAAATTATTATCAGCAATATTTGAAAAAAAATACCAGCAATACAAACAGCTTTACATTTTAGGAAAAAATATTACCAGTTATTCATTTAAAAAAAAATATTGCCAACAATAAAAGTTTTCGACATTAAATAATTCATTGAGGTTGATATGCCATTAAACAAACCAAACCAAAAATATATACATACTGATATATATATATATATATATATATATATATATATATATATATAGATAGATAGATAGATAGATAGATAGATAGATAGATAGATTAAAAAATTATCAGCAATAAACATCTTGTCGCCATTAAATAACCCTTTAAGATTGATATGCCGTAAAACAAACCAAACCAAACCAATATATACTGAGATAGATATATATATAGATAGATAGATTGATTGATAGATAGATAGATAAAAAAATTACCAGCAATAAAAATCTTGTCGTCATTAAATAACCCATTGAGGCTGATATGCCGTAAAACAAAGCAAACCAATAGATAGATAGATATATACATATATATATATAAATAGATAATAAAAAAAGTACCAGCAATAGAAATCTTGTCATTAAATAACCCATTGAGGTTGATATGCCGTAAAACAAAGCAAACCAATAGATAGATAGATATACAGATAGATCTATGAATAGACAATAAAAAAATTACCAGCAATAAAAATCTTGTCGGCATTAAATAACCCATTGAGTTTGATATACCGTAAAACAAACCAAACCAAAGCACAAAATTTAGATAAAGGGTTCTTTTACTTCGTTATCATTCTATTGAAAGCTTCCCCATTGTTCACATATTCCATCCATGGTATCCACACCATCCTCCTGTAGAACCATATCTCTGTGTGTTTTTTTCTTTTGTGGGGAGGCGCTGACCAAGCAAGGTGATAATGCCACTAGGACGCCGTGTAGTTACAAGGCGTAAAAGAAGTTACAATACTTCAGTGAGGAGAATTGAGGATGATGTCTGTAGAGAAACAGGATTCCCGAAGACGGACGCCGAATTTAATTTTTTGAAGGTTGTAGGTGGCAGGGATGGAAGAAATCTGAAAAGAGTTCCACAGGTGCGAAGTGCTGGAAAATAAGCTATTAGAATAGAACAGGCGGCTGTATCTAGTCTATTCAATAGTAAAACGGCGAGACCTAACTGGCAATCTAGTAGCACGATTAAATGCAAGCATGCGAGGCACTAAACCAAAAAGCATATAGAACACTTGGCATGAAAGTATTTGTAGAAAAGTCAGAAGAAGCCATGTCACGCCATTGAGAAATTGACTGAAGTTGAGATTCCAGGTCGGCATCGACTACATTACAGACTCTTTGATTTTTAGTCAAGAATCTCAAGATATATAGTAGGAACTCGAGACTACATATGGTTTGGATTGGTTTCTTTTGATTTACTATATATCAACTTCAATTGATTATTTAATACCGACAAGATTTTTATTGCATGTATATATATATTTTTCAAAAATGTATTCCTGCTAATATTTTATTTTCCAAAAATGTATTGCTGGTAATATTTTTTGTTCAAAAGTGTATTGCTGGTAAATTTTTTCTTAAAAAATGTATTGCTCGTAATTTTTTTTTTAAATGTATTGCTGGTAATATGTCTTTTTTTCCAAAATGTATTGCTGGTACACTATTTACATTATTCGGACTATTGTCTTCAGCTTTGTTGACATATTTATCACAATGTTTCAGCCGTTGTACGCTCCAGCCTTCTTCAGCTGGTTTGAATGTCGAACTGAACACTTTATTTCGCTCACTGGGGTAGACTGTTCTAGTTCCACGTCCACTGGATGTCAGTTATCTGTTATCCCCTGTTAATTCACCTCTCCAATTTCTCCACTGCCTTAACCAGGTATTGAACTCACAACTTTTTGGGTCCTGTCAATAGATCTAACCAACGCCTTTATCCACTGTGCCAGGTGTCTTTAAGGACAATAGTCCGAATAATGTAAATAGTGTACATGATACCTCATCTCAGAAATATAGACAGTCACTGCTGGTAATATTTTTCCTTCAAAAATTAATTGCTGGTAATGTTTTTACAAAAATGTATTGCTGGTGTTAAAATGTTTTTTACACGTTTTGACCCTAGTTTAGGGGTTAACTATTTGCCCATAACTGAGACCCTAACAGATGCTACCACCCCGGTTCAGGGTGGAGCTGGGATCACCAGCAATTAAGAGGTGGTTTCACGCTCCTCAAAACCTCCTGATCAGAAGGCTGGATGTAGTTTATCGTCTTACCCAGGACGCGAATGTAGTTTATCGTCTTACCCAGGACGTGGATGTAGTTTAACGTCTTACCCAGGACGCGGATGTAGTTTAACGTCTTACCCAGGACAGAAACCACATATGGTCTTCCCTGTGAGGATTTGCATATTTATAAATGTGCAAAATCGATTCTGACGAGAAAAATTGTCAGGTTCAACACAGTAAACCAATTTTTCCTAGCAGCTGACCTAACAATTGATTCAATGTAATCACTCGATTTTATGTAAATGGAAAACGTGAGCCCAAGAATGTGCAAAGTTTTGCTCTCCTGGGGTTTCGCATGAGGCATACTGATTCTCTGTTGTTATTTAATGAAAACAGTTTCATTTTGGGGGCGATAAAATTTACAAGCCATGCCTTGCTCCAGTTAACCACTGATTGGAAGTCTTTTTCATGAGCTGTTGCCAATTATCCATTGCCGGATCAGTAGGACTAACTGAATGGTAATTAGTTGTGTCATCTGCATAAGTACCTAGTTGGAAAATGATGACATCGGAAACGTTCTTGAAAATTGTTAAAGGTACCCATATTAATAGCAAATGGTCTAGAAGCGTACCCGTTCAATATGATCTTCATTACAAAACACTATAGCCCTTGAGCTTGTTGGGAGGCCAGCGTGCCAAACTTTCTCGAATGCCTTTAGGGTATCTAGAACCACAGCTTAACCTTCGCTGTTCAGACAAATTCAGTGATGCCGGTAGACCTGGCGAAACGGAAGCCATGTTGTATATCCAAGAGGCTGTATGACGCAAGTTGCTTAACCAATTCGTTTATTGATTTGAGACTCAAGTACTTTACCAAAAAAAAGCCAATAGATTAATAGTGCGATAATTTGAGGTGTAAGAATGTTCTCCGGGGCTCTTAAAAGCAGGAACTGCACAATAGAACTAGAAAGGAAAACTGGACAGTAAGAAGCAGTTAGGCATTGGTTTGTACGTCTGCAGAGAACAGGAACCAGTTCAGGAGAGCATTTATTTAGGGCAACTGCAGGGATCTGTCTATATTTCTGAGATGAGGTATTATGTACCCTATTTACATCATTCGGACTATTGTCCTCATCTTTGTCGCCATATTTATTACAACGTTTCGGCCGTTGTACGCTCCGGCCTTCTTCAGGTGGTTGGAATGTCGAACATTACCCCCTACTTCGCCCACTGGGGCATACTACTCTAGCTGCACGTGCCATGTCCAGTGAATGTCAGTTATCAGCTATCTCCTGTTAATTCCCCTCTGTAAGTTCTCCACTGCCTTAACCAGGTATTGAACTCACACTCTTTGGGTCCTGTCACTGGATCTAATCAACGCCTCTATCCACTGTGCCATGTGTCCTTGTGCAGTCTGCCCCAGTGGGCGAAGTAAAGTGTTAAGTTCGACCCCACCTGAAGAAGGCCGGAGCGTACAACGACCGAAACGTTGTAATAAATATGGCGACAAAGATGAGGACATTAGTCCGAATAATATAAATAGTGAACTGCAGGGATATCGTCGTATCTTCAAGCCTCATAGGGGGATATATAATTTACAAAAGATGGAGGAAATTATGCGTTCTAGGTGGGGAAATCCGACAAAGTGGAGAATTGGAATAGTATTTCCGGGCAAAGCACTCTGTTTTATCTGCAGTAGATAAAAACAAAAACAAAAAATAAAACACTTCAGTTTGATTGCAGAGACTGAGGATTTGCTTTTTCTTTTCAGAACACTCTTGCAGAGCCGCCAGTAATCTCTACAGCCAAATGTGTGAGAGGCTATACGGTGTTGCATTTAATAAAACGAATAACAACTTTGCCTCTTTGAGCACACACTTACACTCATTACGAGCGGTGATAAAGAGACGCCTTTTATAATCGGGCCTCTAGCTCTGGTATAGAAGTGATTCCTGTGGCCTATAGAGGCTGAACAGGTAGAAGGAAAAAAACTCGTTTCTCTTGGTACTTGCTAACCCTAACCCCAACCCTGTGTGGGTGCAAAAGCTCCTATACCGGCTTTCAAGCAGGAAGAGACCTCAGTGACACATTTCTCAACAGGATCATTAAAAATATAATTCCAATAGGCATCGCGATAAAAAAAAAAATCACGAAATGTGTCATAGTCAGTGCGTTAATAACAAAAAAGGGGTTCTATTAATAATGGGGGTTGCTTGATGGGAGAGCGGAAAGTGATATCTGTAGACACTACCGCGTCAAGTTTCTATTGGATATTTACTTGACCCCCTCCCACCCTGAGTCAGGTTGTGATACAAGGTCAGTTGTTAACGTGGGGACTCCGAGTGTTTTCACTCGGGCCGCTGGTTTATGCTGGTCTTATCTGGTCATAGTTTGTCCAAGCTGGTCACATCTGGTCTATTCTAGTCATAGCTGGTCTTGGCTTGTTCATAGCTGGCGAGAACCGACCCAAGCTAGTCGTAGCCGTGATACAACCAGCACAGGGACGGAGCCCTGTGCCAGATGTGAGGAAATTATTCACTATTCACTGCTATATAAAATTGATATTAGATAATTATGGAGGAATCCTGCTGTTTTTTTAACCCTTTGCTTACTTCCTGGGAGGTAACATTTATATTCAAATATGTCTTCGATTTTTCTTATTACATCTTCTAGTTTGTAAGAAGGGTTCCAAAAATAGTTAAATTCACGTACTTGCTTCATTTCGACGTTTTCAATTTGAAGCTCGCATCTGGGAATGCTTCTGTTAATGACTATTAATAAAATATATTTCACCACAGGGAATAACATTCTAAAATAAGTAAAAGATATTTCATATTGCTATGAAATATTGCATACAGTACATCACAAAAACATACACATATTAACGTATTACAATGTTTAATAGAAAATAGCTAAATGCTATACAGCTCTCACTAAAAAAAAAAAAACAACTAAAAATCTAAGCTTATATTATGCAAAATATGCAACTCAGTCACCTGAAGAAGGTCACACCGTACAACCACCGAGCCGAAACGTTGTGAATGGGAAAACAAAGATGAGGACAAAAGCCTGCTAATTAAATAGTTCTCACTGTAGGAGTATGGCATTTTAAATGCCGGTAAAATATTTCCATTTACTCAAACGCGACGATGTCAGGTTGTGAAACAAGGTCGGTTTAAAGTGGTGAGCCCGAGCGCGTACACCCAGGCTAAGAACAAAAATTGCCGAAACCCCACAACCGTCGATTGCAGTGGCCTCGGTGCGAGCACCAATTCCTCGCTTTGGTGCAATGCGAGGACGCGGCCTCGGTCAGCTGTTTCACATGGCTGGACACCTTTTCGCATAACTTTCGTCAGTTGCGACTCTGTCCTTCGACGGAGCCGTTCCTGAGCGCACTATGCCCAAAGACAGAGACGAAACTGAGAGATGATAAATAGGGTGTTACAAAAATGCCGGTAATATATTCAGTAATGTGTACAACTTCTTAATATACGGAAAAGATATTTCATATTTCTATAAAACACCACATAGACTACATCACAAAAACGTAAGTTAACATATTAAAATCATTAGTAGATAATAGCTAGATGCGATACAGCTCTCACTAAAAAAAACAACACTATTTACATTATCCGAACTATTGTCCTCATCTTTGTCGCCATATTTATTGCAACGCTTTGGCCGTTGTACGCTCCGGCCTTCTTCATTATCGAACTGAACACTTTATTTCACTCACTGGGGTAGACTGTTCTCGTTCCACGTGTCATGTTTTTAATGGATGTCAGTTATCAATTATCTCCCGTTTATTCTCCTCTCCATGTTCTCCACTGGGTATTGAACTCACACTCTTTGGGTCCTGTCACCGGATCTAACCAACGCCTTTATCCACTGTGCCATGAGTCATTGATGTCATCTGCGTATGTATTTCTGGGTATTATAAACTTAATATCTTCAGCAACCATTTTTTATCAGTGCTCATATTGGTTAAATGGTTGCTAAAGACATTAGGTTTCTAATACCCAGAAATTCATACAGTACTCTCTGTTTCTAACGAAATTCCCTGTTTCTTAATACTTTGCTTATGTTTTTGAAGGCATCTTTCGCTATCCCAGTGCACCTTTGGATTTCCGTGTCGGATTTTTCTTCCCTAAAGCCAATAAAGTTTAGACTATTGGAAAATTTGAAGGTTAAATTTCTTTTTCTTTCTTTTTTTAAGCATTCCACCCGAAGCAAGACGGGAGTGCTACTAGCATGCAAGGGATTCCAGAGAGTGAGAGCAAGAGTAAAGAGGGTTGTTTGAGGAAAGGATATAGAGAAGGACGGGGATCAGGATCAAGGTATCAGAAGATGTCGAATGACATTACATTTGAATATATGAATATTATAGTTATCAAGTAAGAAAATGGGGTTCCATCAATGAGAAGTGCAAGAGAAGAAGCTGTTGGGGTAGAAGAGGCGGTTCGAGAGTAAAAAGGGTGGCACCTTGATGCCAAATCAGTAGCACGTTTAAATCCATTCAGTTGGTGTACCAGTGAAAGTACCTCATCAGAGCAGTTGCCATAAAAAAAAAATTGTAGAAAAGACAGAGGGAAGCCACATCACGTCTGTGAGAAAGTGACTGTGGTCGAGATAATACAATTTCTATTTCAAATAATCAAATTACTCTTGGGATTATCTTTTATTTGTATCATTCCAAGACGAATATTCACCAAGATTCCATTATTGGCAAGGATTGGCAAAGAAAAAAAATAATTTCTTTTCGCTTATTCATGTCTTGGATGTTAATATTTCGATGCGTTTTCTCGGAGAATCGAGATAAATATTCATCGACCTGACTTTTGTATTCATGTAATTTTACAAGTGATTTTCATTCGCCTTAATTAAACAAGACATTTAATTAATTAAAATACGGGGCCAAAGTTTTCTCGACTGATTCTTTGAATATGTTTGTGTTAAAATTTTCTGAGGAAGATATATTAATTTTTGGTTGAATTGACAAAGTCTTACACTGTAAATCGTACTCCTGATTGCACAGCAATCGTCATCAGAATCTAATATAAGAATAATTTTTAAATATTGAAAATTGAAATTTTTTCTAATTAAATATGACTATAAAAAATAAGCTTCCGTTTACCATTTCTTTAATATTAACATTTTATCTGATGTAATGTTCGAAGATTATCTTGAAGTTGTTGAAAATGATTATCGTATATCGACTGTTACATCGATCGTAAGACGTGATAGTTTGAAGATAAGAAGTTTGTAGATTATGGTTTATATGGATTACACATACTGTTCAGCTCGACCCCCAAATTAGACCTTTAACCTCCACCTTATCAAAGAAAGATGATATTGAAAAATTTAAATACAGGGATTATTCAAATATTCCATGATTCAATAGAACATTTCATTCAAGAAAATCCGTGGGAAGCATTTCAATGTAAAGTTTTCAAATTGCATCGTAATCTTTAGGTTTCGAAACAAATGATTGATTCATTTTCTACGGTTTATCAGCCCTATGCAGGTTATTTAAAGCCAGAAAAGATGTTTAGGTTTCGAAACAAATGATTGATTCATTTTCTACGGTTTATCAGCCCTATGCAAGTTATTTAAAACCAGAAAACATTTTTAGGTTTCGAAACAACTGATTGATTAATTCCCTACTGTTTATCAACCTTTTGCAGGTTATTTAAATCCAGAGAAGATTTTTAGACTGTAAGATAATAATGGTTTAGTGATATATCTTACTAATTAACCCATAGCTGGGGGTAGAAGAGACGGATTCATACCTAAACAAAATCTGTTAAACGAACAAGAAATTATAATGTGGATATAAAGAGGGGGATCAATTCTGTATTACAATCAATATATAAACTCAGCCCTCGCTTTTTGGCCACGTTTATTTCTATATTAATATTCTAGAGAATTAAATAAATCTGAAATCCTTTGAAGCGAATTAGTATTTCATTGATTGATTCGTTTTTCTACAGAAAATACTTTTACATTGCAATAATTTTTTAGATAATAATGATTTAGCGATATAAGCCTTACTAATTAACCCGTAGCTGGGGGAGAAGAGGTGAAAATCCTGAAGTTGGAATGGAAGTTAATGTTGCGTTACCATATTCTTTCCTGTCTGGCCATCGCTGTTGTGGCTGGGGTGATCTGTATTCGGATTTCTGCGTTGCCATCTTTTTACAGAGTTGTTCCCAAGTATTTGAAGCTTGGTATTTCCGCCAATGATTCACGGTCCATGGTGAGGCTGGCTTTCGCCAGGAATCTCTGTCACTAAGCGGACAATAAGCAATGAAATTCATAGGAACAATCTAAAGTCACGATACTCTCGGAAAACTCCCCTGCTATTGAAGAGACATAATAATGGCAGGGTGACATTCTTGAACATAAGGATATGTAAAAACTCGTACTGAGAAAGAGTATTATGGACAGACGAAACCAAAACTGAGTTGTTTTGATGTAATTCTAGAAATCATGTAAGGAGGAAACATGGCGATGCCTTCAAACAAAAGAACACAGTTCCAATAGTGAAATTTGGTGGTGGCAGCATCATGGTTTGGGGTGGTTTTTCTGCAAACGCTACTGGCAACATATCAGTAATAAGATGGTGGAATGAATCGCGTAGCATATCAAAATATTTTGGAAGCAAATTTAATGATTTCGTTTGAAAATCTTGAACTTCCTTCTGACTGGATCTTTCAAAAAGATAATGATCTTAAGCACACTGCCAAATCTACGAAGAAATGGCTTGCTAGAAATAATATAAATATCCTGAATTGGTCAAATCACTTTTCGGATTTAAACCCAATCGAAAATCTTTGGCGTTATTTGAAAATTTAAATCCAATCAAGAGCTCCAACAAACATCCTGGATACGAAGACCATATTCGAAGAAAAATGGAACAAAATACCAACTAATTTTTCCAAATCATTGAGAACTATAAAAGGTTGGTTGTGGGAGAAGTGAATAATGGCTATTCTACAAAGTAGTAAATGGATATTATGTATTATTTGTTGTATTGTACGAATACTTTTTTCATGCATTAAAATGAATAAATGGGATTTCTCTGTCTTTAATACCATTTTATAGGCAGCGACACTTTCAAGGACTTTTAGGTCTCTTTTGGATCTTTTCAGAGAGTTTTGAATCTAAACATGAACGTCGAAATGTATCCGTTTCGCTGCAAAATCTGCTTGACAACAATAAGGCATCTGGAAGTGATAGAGAGGTGTATAATGCTATCATTACCTTAAACTATTCTTTCGAAACCGTGGAGTAATGGATTGGGAAATCGGCGAGTCAAGTTCGAATTCCAATCGAATTCTTTATATCCACTTACTTGTGAATACACTAGGGAAACGTATGAATCAATTGCTTTTCTCCTTAGTTAGGGATAAATAGCAGGACAGACTGGGTCCTATACCTTTGGCTGGCAACCTGCCTAGGAGAAGGAAACAATGAGGGATCGAGTGGTCGGCAGCAAAAAAAAACAAACAAAAAAACAAGAGCATTAAAAGGGCAGATGTATTCCTTAAGGAAGTCATCTACTCAAAGTAAGCGTTTAAAAGACTCACAAGACTACGGCCCTGAAGATATGGACAATCAAAGAGGTTTTCCTTTAACAGGAATAAGAAAACATTGGTTTTGCGTTTATAATTTGACTTCTTTGCAAATCAGAAAATATTTCTCCAGAGTGGGTCGACGTTTATCGTTGAAAAAATAAAATTCTGATTTTTAATATCTCTTATATCATGCGCCTATTTTGTTCAAAGCTCAACAAAAATATAATGAATATTATTAGTTTCATTATCATTATTTAACTATTTTTTGTATTTCTTGAATTCATATCATCCAGCAAATATATCTACGTTATATATATATATATATATATATATATATATATATATATATATATATAATGACTCAAGAAAAACTTAAAAGAGCTATTTCGGTTATATATATATATATATATATATATATATATATATATATATATATATATATATATAAAAGAAAGAACAGTAAGATATATAATCCGGTGTTCTTATAGATATTTTATTTTTTACAAAATAGTGCTCAATGTAAATTTACAGAGCATTAATGGAACTAATGTCTTAAATTTAATTACAAAATTAAATTCGTAGCTTTTTGCTTCCATTTTTGAAACATGGTTAGAACTGTGTAGCGAAAAAAAAATATTTTTTAAATCAATTAATTTATATATATATATATATATATATATATATATATATATATATATATATATATATAGGGAAGATTATAGTTGTTCCAACGAGAAAAATGTGGAAAAAAAAGTATAATATATAAAAAATCACATTATATCCCAAAAAGTTTGCAGCTTCTATTATCTCTTTAAAACACACGCACACTCTCTCTCTCACCCACCATATATATATATATATATATATATATATATATATATATATATATATATATGTTCAACAAACAAAACTCTCTACACGTTTCTGACCATAGCTCATTGAAATCCCATTTAAATGCTCATGAAGACATACCGGACACTATTTGTAACATGCAAAAGAAAAAGGGTAAAAATAATGGAAGCCATATTAATAAAAGCATAAAAACAACACTTAATAATATCAACTATGGACATGGACGCAATATCTTTATTGTGTTTTGAAAAATGAAAACATTATATACATACATAGATGCAACAAACTATTTCTTCTGTAACAGTTAAAATATGTTATCCTTGAAAATGGTTTAATGCAAAGATGAAAGCGCTCGGAATAAAAGAACATTCGGACAGTTTTTATATAATTCATCATCTGAAAAGAAAAAAAAAATATTAGATCGCATGAGAAATTGTATAAAAGATTAAATAAAAGCCCCTTGTCTGTCGTATTCAATGAAATGTGCATGAAAGAAGGATTGCTGCCTAAATACACACATATACATACACACACACACACACACACACACACACACACACACACATATATATATATATATATATATATATATATATGTGAAAAGTGTATATAAATATAAATAAATATATATATATATATGTATAATTATTTATATATTATATGCGCGGTAGTTTGTCTGACGATAGCTAAAGCGTGAAACCCAGGGTCACAAATTTACATCTATCCAACCAAATATATATATATATATATATATATATATATATATATATATATACATATGTATGTAATCCGTTAGTATAATGAAGGCGAGTTCTAGTAACAAAATAGAGAATTTGAAATATGTTAATACTGACTGACAAAAGAACACTCAATGTTTATTTTCATTAAACAGAGCAAATTTTCTTTACAATTGGAATTAAGATACCTTTAGTTAATGACCATTTTCACCAACGAAATTTAATTTCAAAATTCGCCGAAGTTTTCAAGTTGTTTACAGTATCAATCTGGATAGTAGTGTGTCACTAAAATCTTAATGCCAATTGTAAAGAAAGGTGTGTATATATATATATATATATATATATATATATATATATATATATATATTCAGTTGTATGGATATTAGTTTGTAACTCTGGGCTTCATATATATATATATATATATAGACACACACACACGTACATATATATATATATTTTTTTTTTCAACAATAAAAATATCAAAAAATAAAAATCTTCAGAGACACTGGGTTTTATATTAATACTCTTTAGTTTTTCCATTAGATTCCTCCACTAGTTTCAGCCAGCATGGCCATTATCAGGAGAAAAAATTCTGCTTGCTAATAGTAGTGAACTACAGATATGAATGACTTGGTGAAATGTTTTTTGAATGAATTTATATATATATATATATATATATATATATATATATATATATATAATGATAAGATATAAGAAAAATGTTTCTACGCTGATGACAGCTTTTTAATGGTTGAATTGTAAAATTTTGTTTTATATATAACGGAGAGTAATCTGACATCTGAATTTAGTAGTTATTTCATTTTTCAACATGTTTGAAATGATCAGATAAACGCCATCTTTCCGAATGTTGAGAATCGAGCAATTTTCTTTTTCCGACAGGTACGTTTAATGTCAGGTGCTTGCGTCATATTTGACATTTCAGTGGGAAAGTTGACGTCGAACGTGTCACAGAGGAGAGAAGAATTTAATCACGTGGCGATCTCCAAAAATGGCGAAAAAAGAAATTGCGGGGGGGTTCTTTCCTTCTTTTCTCTGAACAATACACTGCTGATGACAACAGCGTTGATTCTGACATTAAATACAAGAAATTAACTGATCCAACTTACGAGAAAGTGAAAATTCGATTACCGCCGCCGGTGATCTTTAAAGGAAAAACGAAAATTATTTATAACGTATTTTCGAGTATATATATATATATATATATATATATATATATATATATATATATATATATATATATATATGTGTGTGTGTGTGTGTGTGTGTGTGTGTGTTTCATCTTAATATCAAAAAACTGATTAGTCAACTGGAAATGATCAGTAAAAAATAAGTAGACAGAATCTATCTATATTATTCAATGATGCATGTTTGAATGAAGATATGCTTCCTATATATATATATATATATATATATATATATATAAAATATATATATATATATATACATATATAAAAAGAGTGCTTAAGGCACAAGTTCATAAATTGTACATGTGGACAAAATAATATGAAAATATCAGTATAAACCCGGGTTTCAACCACAAGGTTTCTTCAGATGATATTGATCCCTATATATATATATATATATATATATATATATATATATATATATGCATATGCAGATATGTAGAAAAATAGAAAAAGAACACATTAGGTAATTAATCCGGAGTTCTTCAGTATTTTTGTTTTTATTTAAAAAAAACAAAAAAACTGTGCTCCATACAGAAGTAGAGCTTAAATTATAATTATTTTTTAAAAAATTATAATTATTTTTTAAAAAATATGATTCCTTATCATACCTTTAAAAATAATACATCATATATATATATATATATATATATATATATATATATATATTAAAAGAGTGCTTAGTACACAAATTCGCTAAATTGGACGTGTGGAGAAAATAATATTAAAATATTGAGTATATACCCTGGTTTCTTGAGATGATATTGCTAAATGATATTTTTTAGCACACACACACACACACACACACACACACACACATATATATATATATATATATATATATATATATATATATTTATTTATGTGAAAATATATAGAAAATAGGAAGGAACTGGTTAGGTAAATAATCCAAAGACCCTTAGTATTTTAGTTATTATTTTTAAAAAATAGTGCTCGATATAAAAGTAGAGCATAAATATTTTATTTATTTAAAAATATAATTCCAAAACGCTACATAAGAAGTCTCATGTTTCAAAACAAGAGCCGAAAACTTCAATATAATTATTTAAATTAAATTGAGTTAAAATAAGCTCTGTTCCATCTTCAAGCGAAATTTTTTTTGGAATAACGTATATCTGAAATTTACGTGTTTTAAAAATTGAAATCCAAATTTCCATGGTAACAGCTAGGGCGAATTTTTTAAATTATATATATATATATATATATATATATCAGAATGGAGTAACGATATTTTTGGGAAAGTGTAAAAAGATTTTGCATGTGACACTTTTCGTCTTCAAGTACTTCAGACTAGATTTATTTATGTTGGTGCGACTACACATTCTCTCCATGAGGACATGCTGGGAATTCTAAATTTTATATTGTTCTTATTTTTTTTAATGTGTTTTGGGTATGATTTCATTTAGATCATTTTTCTTTTCCCTTTCATCACTTTTTTAAATGCCACACATTGTAATGATAAAAGATCCGCCAAAATATTGCATCTTAACATCAAGAAACTGAGTATACAACTTAAAATGCTCAGTATAAAATCTGTCTGTCTATATTATTCAATGAGACATGTGTGCATTATATATATATATATATATTTTTTACGCAACTACCTGATATATATATATATATATATATATATATATATATATATATATATATATATATATATATATATATTTAAAACATGTATCATTAAATAATATAAACATATTCTAAGCATAATATAAAGTTTTACTTCACCATGCCGACTGACGGTATACGTGAAATAATATATGAGGACATTATACAGACGATGTAAATATGACGGTGTGTGTGAAAATATATATAATGCTTTTATAAAATGGGTATATATATATATATATATATATATATATATATATATATATATATATATATATATATATATACCATTTTATAAAGGCATTATATATATTGTATTACGTGAAATAATATATAATGACTTTATATAGACGGTATATATATATATATATATATATATATATATATGTGTGTGTGTGTGTGTGTGTGTGTGTGTGTGTGAAGGTATATATGAAAGAATATATAATGACTTTATAAATACTGTATATATATGACGTTATATGTGAAATAATGATAATAGCAACATTATGCGAATCTGAAATCAAAATCAATAATTATTTTCATATTGATTGCCTTGGATTAGTCATTTTTTAGTTGGATTTTAATTACAGGAAAACAATATTTGAATTAACAAGGTAATTGATCTTTTATTTAAAAGTTCTCTTCGTCGAAGTGCCTCTGTGTAATCGTACTTGGTGTTTGATTTGCCAAAGATAGAATCGATTTTTAACAGAAATTAGAATTTTTGGTTAATTGAAAATGTTTGATTTTCACTCGATATGTTGTTACCCGTCTCTTTTGTTCTATAATTCGAGTTTAACGTTGTGTTGGCAAAAACCAAGCGGCAAACAAGAACCCCCCCCAACCCACCAAATTTCGAAATCTGTCATATTGAAAGGAATTCATGTCAGAAGCTGAACAAATATAGTCAGTGCGAAGAAAAAATCAACCAAAAACAGAAAATAAAATAAAGACTTGAAGTGAAGGATATATTGTAGATATGTTTATTTATATACAGCGTGCGACATAACGTGAGAAAGAAATTCACATAACACCTGAAATCTTTTGCATCAGCATAGAATTTTAACATCAAGTTAAAAAATAATGTACTAAATAACACCAGAAAATTTTATTCAATATGGCTCCATATAGTCTTCAGAAGTCTTTCAGAAAATTCTATCATGGCGGTACAAATAGTTTCCCAAGGTGTTTTGTCCCATACCCCTTCAAAGCTTCAATATTATGGTGCGATGTATAATATGCCACACTCTCAACAACAGTCCACAAACAATAGCCAAGAATTGGTGATGTAGCAGTCTATTCTTATTTGGTGAGCAAGCCAGGGCAATTGTATCTAATCCGTCTTGTTGAAGTGTCTAATATTCACACCCGTAATCAGCATTTCACTACAGGTTGAATGCATCTTCCAAGATGGCTTCTATGTACACGTCCATATTGATCATTACTCCTTGAGGCTTGAGAACAACAGGAGACTTTCATTTTTTTTTTCTGAAATGGCTGATTAAACCATAAATAACGCCGGTTTCTGACTTCTGATGCATTTTCCTGAAGCGACAGGAACTGACTGACGACTTTTTGAAAGAACACGGCCATTTTGATGATTAAAAGTCTGTTTAACATAAACAGTTAGTCCTCTCTGAAGATGATTATTTGCAGCGCGCCATCACGAATTCGATTCAGCAAATGCTTATTTCTTTCGGCGAGGATCAAATCATAAGCAACAATGTAATAAGCGAAAATTTAGAAGTAGAATTCATTTGGAATGTTTAAAACAATTATGCCGAAACCTATATATATATATATATATATATATATATATATATATATATATATATATATATATATATGTATATATACCAGATGCAATGGGAACGCAAATACATAAAATTTTAATGTTCACAGCAAAAGAGGGCTCGATGCCGATAGAACAATAATTATTTATTATTATTTTATCATATTATTATTCATTTTTTATATTATTTTTAGACTGTTGTGGTAGGATCCACCTAATTTGCATAGTGGAGTACCGACCATATAAATATGGTTGGTACCGGGAAGACAGGAGAGGAATCAAGAGATTCAATCCAGAGACTCTGCCCGACTGCGACTAAGTCAACACATTCTCCAGGAACGGTCTTCCCAAGAATATACAAAAAGACTATATGTAAATATTAATGTGCCTTTCTTGTTTCAATACATTTTGTGCTAAGTACATTTTGTGTTGTATTATTATTCCATGCATTAGTCAAGTTTCAACATAGAAAAAACAGTTAACTCACTACAAAGATGCAACTTCGTTTCGGTGCATTTCAATTGCACCTCGACTTGTGAGAACCAAGAATCGTTACCTTTTTTTTATTTTATGGCTGAAACAGTCAAAAGTGGGCTTGATGCGTTCAGGCATGAAACAGGCTGTCAGCACTCGATGTTGTTCCCAGTTAATAGCCTTTTATTTATGCATGGTCTATATTCCTGCTATTGAGTACATTTACTCATAAATATACGACACCTTAAAAAACTTGACAAAGGTCATAGTTTATAATAATTATTTAATGCTTTAATGTTAGGGCTAGACTAAAATAGAATTTATTCTAACTAATAAATATTAAATTATACTATAAAATTTTAAATTTAATCTATATTAAGTTGAAAATTATAAAATTATTTAAAGAAGAAACTGAGGAAAAAATACATGTTTTTCTATTTATTTTGTTTTTATTGAAATTGAATTAGAACAAATGTTAAGATCTAATGCTGCTCTGAACTCTGTTACAACTTAGATACATTTGAAGTGAATTCTCATCTACTTGTATTTTGATTGGTCATTCCAGCTTATGTAACAGCGTTTCCCCTAGCGAGGGGTGTTTGATACTGATTTGAACCTTTGAAAACCCTTTATTATACATTCAACACCATCACTTGATAAGACACCAGAGGTGTTGAAACAAAATGGCTATTTTTGTAGTGATTTTATAACATATTTATGTTATAATTTTCGAATAAATAATTATATTTTCTCTACTCTGTATTGAGCACTCTTTTAAGAATAATATTTGTTCGTTATTGGAATTTATTCCGTATACGCTAATCCTATATATATATATATATATATATATATATATATATATATATTATAATTTTTATTCTAATTTATTTGTTTGATCGTAAATATAATGTAACAAGAAAAGGAGTGATAGCCAATCTTAAGGCCGTCTTGACTTATTCAAAGCAAGGTAACCAAACAAACGAATACTATGCAAATCATATCTTGTAAACTAATCTATATTTTTCAGGTCTTTGCCTCACCGAGACGAAATCTGATGAAAAAGAATAAATAATAAAATTCGAGAAAATGACAAAACGAATGTCTGAGAATCGTTAAAATGTCTTCTTTCCAGAACTGTAGACATCTGAAGACCAATGTATTTATTTCGCTTCCATGGCTTTCTTAAACCGATTAAGCTATATTAGTCTGTTAAAGGGCCGAGTGTATGTCGTGCATCGTACATTAAAAGATAAGTGTATTCAACAATGATGAAAAAAAAGTTAATTTCGTTACAAAAGCCAGAAGCAATGTGAAAGCTGATTTTATCTATTTTGGGGCTTTTAAAACATCTTAATTGCGCGACTGGCAATCGTGTCTTTCGACGTCACGTGAATGGAAAATAGTTCTTTTCAGTGCAAAAAGAAATTTTCAGCTCGTTCTAAATATGATATTTTTTTTCTTTCTAAGTTCCTAATGGGTATACATCGATTTCAGCCAACATGAAGTACGTCGGTCTTATTCAACCCCGGCAGATGAACTGTGTTCTTGTCGGAGTTAGAGATTTAAAATTTAACTTTGACTACAGCCGAAAAATTGAACAGAACCTACCCATCAGTCAGACGAAATCACCCTCCCTTACCACAGACATTTTCATTATTTCATATATACATATATATATATATATATATATATATATATATATATATATATATATATAATTATTTATTTTTAAAAAATTATAACATAAATATGTTATAATTTTTTTAAAAATAAATAATTATATCTGCTTTCTTTTGTATTGAGCACTTTTTAAGAATAGTAAGAATAGTAATTGTTGGTTATTGAATTCATTCAGTATACACCAATTATATATATATATATATATATATATATATATATATATATATATATATATATAATTGCTCATAAAAGTTCGTATGCACTTATAACTTCATTTGTATTTGCGATAGAAATAATTTGTAAAAAGGATTAGAAAAGAAGTAAATCTATTTTTTTAAAGGTTTTATTGAAATTTTATTTAAGTTTCCACATGTCCTCCATCATTAGTAATAAAAAGAGTAATACAATTTTTCTGTTCACGGAAAACATTTGCCAACTGATTTACAGTAATGCCTGAAGTCACATTAGTTATTTTAGCTATACTTAAAACTATGTACATTAAACTTTATAACATTTTTTTACAGATTATTTCTATCGCATTCTATTATATATATATATATATATATATATATATATATATATATATATATATATGTGTGTGTGTGTGTGTGTGTGTGTGTGTGTGTGTGTGTGTGTGTGTGTGTGTGTGTGTGTGAGAGAGAAATGATAACAATATTTTTGGAAAAGATATATGACGAAGTGGTAAATTTTTTTCATGACACGTTTCGTTTTTAAAGATTTCATCGGATTTCATTTGTTTATGTTGGCAATGAGTACCCGTGCTCAGCAATGGAAGATGTGTGAATCTTAAATTTGAAATTATTGTGTTAAAGTGTCTTGGGTATATAATCCAGATGATTTCATTTAGACACATTTTCTTTTGGTTTCAAATAACATTTATTTTTAAATGGTGATGATAAAAGATCTTCCAGGAATGGTGAATTATTATAAGGGCCTGGGGACAAATTTACTGTAGATGATCTAGCGATCAAGGCACTTTCTATATATTTGCGTCTTGAATTATTTTTTACTTTTATCAGAGTAGCATTTTTATATCAAAATTGTGGTTAGTTTCGTTGTGGTAGCTAATAGATTTAATGTGTTGTTCTGTAAAATGTCCCTTTTCTATTCATATAATTTTTTATTTAAATTCTTTAAGGTTTCTCCTATGTCTTTTTGTGACAATCATAACATGCGATAGTGTATATTCCTCCTTCAAATTCTAACTTAGTGTTTTGTTTCAGATTTTATTATTTTAGAAGTAGCTGTAACAGATTTTATGTTGAGCTTAAATAAATTTGTTTCAATTTTATTTGAGATAGATAGATAGATAGATAGATAGATAGATATGAACAGACTGAGATAGTTTTGGCGGATAAAGAGTGTGAGTTCAATACCTGGTTAAGGCGATGGAGAACTTATGGAGGGGAATTAACAGAAGATACCTGATAACTGACATCCATTAGACATGGCACATGGAACTAGAACAGTCTACCCCAGTGAACAAAATAAAGGGTTCAGTTCGACATTTCAACCACCTGAAGAAGACCGGAGCGTACAACGGCCGAAAGGATGTAATAAATATGGCGACAAAATTGAGGCCATTAGTCCGAATAATATAAATAGTGTACATAATACCTCATCTCAGAAATATAGACAGATACTGAAAGGCCGAAACGTTGTAATAAATATGGCAACACAGATACTGAAGGACCGAAACGGTGTGATAAATATGTCGACAAAGATGAGGGCATTAGTCCGAATAATGTAAATAGAGGAATTGATATTTAATACATCTTCAAGTCGAGAATGCGTATATGTAGAATATAAAGAACCAACTTTATGGCTAATACGATGAAAGTGCGTGATTGTAGAAACCGTTTTGTTTATTATTTCAACCCAAGCCAGACAATGAGGCCACTATGACGCAAGCGGTTTCTGAGTGTTAGTGGATATGAGAAAAAACTACTCTTAAGGAGAGAGGATAATAAAAGAACAATTGCATTTATATTTTTGAAGATCAAAGTTGAATGAGAAGGATGCAGATAGAGATTACCACAAGCGAGAATTGCGAGAGAAGAAAGTGCTAGCATAGAACTTACGGTTACATCTATCCATTTCAATTGTAAAATTATGAGACCTTACCGCCAACCTAGTACTGCGCTTAAATCCATAAACTTTAGGTACCATAGAGAAAAGTTCATTAGAAAAGTTATCATGAAAATATTTATAGACAAGCCACAGGGAAGCTACGTTAAGGAGTTGAGAAAGGGACTGATGTTACGGTTTTTTGGTATATATGGTATATATAACTTGAGCGAGTTAGAATGACTTATTTCCATTATAATCGACCAATGGAAGGTTGACCTTCAAACCGCCAACACTGTATTCATAGTGTATAAAGGCGGCCATCTTTAGGTACCACCAGAAGGACAAAAAGCGACCAGGAGAAGGATGAACTACACTCTGCTGTGATATCCATTTCACTACGCGTTCCCCACTGTCTCCGGAAATATTCACTGCCAACCCTTGGATTCAATACTCAAGACGACCGTCATGGAAATGTCTAACAACTGAAGCCTACATGCCAGGTCAGTACTAATAACATTGCAGAGTCTTTTTAAAATTCTATCAAGAATCTCTAAATATATAGCAGGCGTACTTGACCATATCTGGCAGCGATATTCAAAGCAAGGACGAATGGTGGACTTATAAATATGTAAGATAGATTCTGGCGAGAAAAAATGGTTTTAAAAACTGTTTGAATTCATTGCTCGATGTAGTCTTCGAGTTCAGGTACAAAAAAATAATGTTACAAAGATTTGGATGATTAGCGAGACATTGGCTTCCTTTCCAAAGAATTTGGCCTTATACCAAACTATACATGATTTTGGAACGAAAGAAAATTTCCAGTTGAATTCTGCTCAGTAAAATTGCGCTGAGTGAATTGGAAGAAAATAAGATTTTTAAATGTTAGCACTTTTAAGGAATTGAATTGCTATTCTACCTTCTTTAGTTTCGTTCAACTTGTTTTGTCCAAGTGAATGAGATTGTGTTGGGCGAGTTGAAAGGGCGTCATTAGATGGAAAATAATCAAAGAGACTTAGGAAGCTTTGATGAAAGAAGAGTTAATTTAGTGAACGACGTTGTCATTAAAAAAAGTAAAAGGGCAAAAGAAAACTGGAAAAATATGGAAAACAGAAAAATGGAGGCAGAGAAAAATGGAGGCAGAGAAAAATACGAAACAATGCCTAACATGGACAAAGCAAAGGAAAAAAATGAAAAAAATACGTAAATACAAATACTAAGGAATCAAAAGACAGAAAGAGACAGGAAAGCAAGAAAGAAAGAATACAGAGGGGAATAAGAACGACAGAAAGAAAGAAAGAAAGGAAACTCCGAAGAAAGAAGAAAAAATAAGATGAGTGAAAAAGAAAGAAAAAAACTGAAAAAGAAAGAAAGAAAGAAAAGAAAGCATACATGGATGAAAAATAAAGGAACAAAAGAAAGTATATCAGCAGGAACAAAAGAAAGAAAGAAAGAAAGAAAGAAAGAAAGAAAGAAAGAAAGAAAGAAAGAAAGAAAGGAAACTACGAAGAAAGAAGAAAAAATAACTTGGGTGAAACTGAAAGAAAGAAAGAAAGAAAGAAAGGAAGAAAGAAAGAAAAAAAGAAAGAAGCTTACATGAGGAAAAATAATGGAACAAAAGAAAGAAAGGAAAAATCCTACATTGAAAAACAAGGAAGGAAGTAAGAAAGAAAGAAAGAAAGAAAGAAAGAAAGAAAGAAAGAAAGAAAGAAAGAAAGAAAGAGATAAATTGGATATGGAATACGACAGGAGTATGAAAAGAAAGAAAGAAAGAAAGAAAGAAAGAAAGAAAGAAAGAAAGAAAGAAAGAAAGAAAGAATATTAGCTGGAACAAAAGACAGAAAGAAAGAAAGACAGAAAGGAAACTATGAAGAAAGAAGAAAAAATAAGATGGGTGAAAAAGAAAGAAAGAAAAAACAGAAAAAGAAAGAAAGAAAGAAAGAAAGAAAAGTAGCATAGATGGATGAAAAATAAAGGAACAAAAGAAAGAAGGAACGAAAGAAAGTATATCAGCAGGAACAAAAGAAAGAAAGAAAGAAAGAAAGAAAGAAAGGAAACTACGAAGAAAGAAGAAAAAATAACATGGGTGAAACTGAAAGGAAGAAAGAAAGAAAGAAAGAAAGAAAGAAAGAAAGAAAAAAAGAAAAAAGAAAGAAGCTTACATGAGGAAAAATAATGGAACAAAAGAAAGAAAGGAAAAATCCTACTTTGAAGAACAAGGAAGAAAGAAAGAAAGAAAGAAAGAAAGAAAGAAAGAAAGAAAGAAAGAAAGAATATTAGCTGGAACAAAAGACAGAAAGAAAGAAAGAAAGACAGAAAGGAAACTACGAAGAAAGAAGAAAAAATAAGATGGGTGAAAAAGAAAGAAAGAAAAAACAGAAAAAGAAAGAAAGAAAGAAAGAAAGAAAGAAGCATAGATGGATGAAAAATAAAGGAACAAAAGAAAGAAGGAACGAACGAAAATAAATTAGAAGGAACAAAAGAAAGAAAGAAAAAAGAAAGAAAGAAAGAAGCGTACATGAGGAAAAATAATGGAACAAAAGAAAGAAAGGAAAAATCCTACATCGAAGAACAAGAAAGAAAGAAAGAACGAAAGAAGAAAGAAGCGTACATGAGCAAAAATAATGGAACAAAGAAAGAAAGAAAGAAAGAATCCTATATCGAAGAACAATAAAGAAAGAAAACAAGCTTAGAAAGAGGAAAAATAAAGAAAGAAAGAAAAAAGAAAGAAAGAAAGAAAAGAAGCCAACATCGAAGAACAATAACGAAAGAAAGAAAAAAGAAAGAAGCGTACATGAGGAACAATAATGGAACAAAAAAAGAAAGAAAGAATGCTATATCGAAGAACAATAAAGAAAGAAAAAAGAAAGAAAAAGAAAGAAAGAAAGGCTGTTTAAGAAGTAAGAAAAACGATTAAATGATTCAATCTTTTGCTGATTGAATTAAAAAAAAAGGCCACTAAGGAATTGAATAAATGCCAGTTACTAAAACTAAAACGAAAAAAAGAGACTGTCTTGAAAGTTCTGATGAAAGAAAATCGACAAGATCAAATGACATTAAAAAAAAATGTTGACGTTTGAGCAAAGATAAATAACGAATAAGAATTTTGCAATTTCTGGCGTGGACATCAAAAAGAAAGACAGCCAAAAGGGATATTCCGACGGCGACACTTTCCACTAACTCATTTTTATTTAGCTTTGAAAGTGTTTCAATAAACAGCAAAATGCTGTAACATGTGCAAAGGAATCAAGAACTCCATAAATGAATAAATGCAAGAAATGGCATGACAACGAATCTTTCGTTTCCTTGAATTTACTTCTTCAGCTTTCAATCCTTTGTCGACATGACGTTTAGAGCATTGGAGACTTGTCAAGTTCTTTTCAGAGTCATTCAAAGTCCGAAAAACGATCGAGTTTAAGACTGTAGGGCTTCATGAAGCTTGTCTGTTTTTGCAGGAGGCGGTCTTTGTTTGAGAGAACTCTGTGACAGAGGTCAGCTTTAAGGGCCTGCCTATATTAACGGTAGGGTTTTCTGGAGACACACGGGTTTGCCTTTAACAAATTCAAGATAACTCTAATGGTTTCTTATCTTTAAGTCTAAAATGATGAGTTGGATATTACTGCTCGGTTGGGTATATTTCTCTTAGAAATATATTCAGCTGAGCAGTAATACATAATCTTCCTCTCTGTCTCCGTCTCCTCCTGTCACTATCTCTATCCTCACCCTTTTACTCTTCCTCCCATCTCTATACCCTCCTCTCTGGCCTCCTCTCAGTTTGATAAATCTCTGTTACTCTTAGGCGCGTACTATTGCACACGTTCTCTCTTTCTTCCTCTCTCTCTGCTTCTTGCTCTCCCCTTCTCTCTCTCTCCGCTCTTTCACCCAACTCTCTCTCGACACTTTCACTCTTCCCCCATTTCCTTGTTTTTCTCTCCTCCACCTCATCCCCTCTCTTTCCTCCCGTCTCTATCGCCCTCTCCCTCCTACTCTATCACACTCTCAGATCGGTATATTTCGCTTATTTTTGCACACAAACTCTCTCTATCTCTCTCTCTCCCCACTTTCACGCATCTCTCTCCCTATCTTCCCCCTCTTCTCCTCTCTGTCACTCCTCTCTCTCTTCCTCTTCTTCCTCCCTCTCAGCCCTATCCCCCTCCCCTCTCTCTCCCTCCTCTCTCTCTCTCTCTCTCCCTGTCTCCATTATATTTTTCTTATAGCCTCTTTCTACTTTTTACCTACTTTTTATGTACTCTCTTTCTCTTCATATTTGCATTTTAACTGCCAAAATGTTTTTTTTCTTGTTTCTTCCATGACCTCTCCGCCCTGTAAAATTTACATCTAGAAACTGTAAAATTAAGAGACCTACCTGCCAATCAAGTACGGCGCTTAAATTCATAAAGTCTCGTTACCATAGAAGAAAATTCATGTGAGCAATTACCGTGAAAGTATTTATAGTAAAAGCACGGGTAATTTGGGGAAACTAAGGAATGTCGCTCGTCTGAACATTTGCCATGGCTATAGCGACATATAATGGGGAATGGCTAAAGATGTTTAGTTTGCGTGAAAGAGGCTGTAGGGTTGAATATAATCACTTAACCACTTTACTGCATAAAAAAAACAAAAACATTTGAACACTGTCAAAGATATATTCTCTCTCCCTTTCTCTCTTTTTCTCCTGTGCGTCAGTTTTTGGTCAAGTCGAACATTCACCAAGTCCGACAAATACCATATGCTCCAGATCTCGTCAACAGCGACATTTTCCTCTTCAAGAATCAAATCCCACTTGAAATGAAAAAGATTTCAAGACGTCGAAGAAATCAAAGAAAACTCGACGAGGCAGCTAGCCAAAAAATAGTTCCAGGAATCCTGAAAATGGAAAAGGCCGGATAAGATGTGCGGGAAATACTTCGAAGGAGATTAAATTAAAATTGACAGTTTTTTGTTGTAGGTTTTTTTTTTTCACCAGTCCCGATACTTATTGATCATCCTCGTGTATCTGTCTTTGATTTTGTCTTTTTCCTGGGATTACGGTCATATTTCTGTCTATATCTCTGAAATGAGGTATTATGATGACTTGCCTTATTTACATTATTCTGACTGCATGAAGATGAGGAAAATCATACAAGTACGATCGAGTAAGATTAGGAAAATGATGCAAGAATGATCATATCACGTTGAAACATCTCTTGTCGTACGATCACCGAAGTTAAGCAATGCCGAGCCTGGTCAGTACCTAGATGAGTGACCGTATAGTAATGTGACGTAAGCTTGGATGTGCAAGTTGTGTAATAGATAACGGCTCGGAATTGGAAGTCTGAGAGCCGAGTTCCAATTCCCGTCGGGTTCGTTATATTTACTTAGGTGCAAATACCCTTAGGAAAGGCATGAATCCTCCATTTCCCTCCAACTCTCTCCCTATGAATTAATTGAAAGGATTTGTTTCAGAAAAAAACAACCTTCTCGCGAAAAAATATTCTTACAAACTAAAATAATTTTCTGTCATTAAATAATCTGCCTAAGGTTGATAAACCGTAAAGTACAATTCGATGAATCAATAAAAAACATCTCTTTATCGATTACTTGCTTTATTTCTATCCTGCAATTCCTTCTTTCTTGTATTTTTCCTTTTTTTCACTTCCATCGTGAAAACGAGAAGCGAAAAGTGGACTCCGGTTCAATTGTTGAGGTCACCGGCATTTTTTATTTAGTTAAAACTTATTTCATTTAATGTTCTCGCCTTTCAGTTTTTACGTCGAATTGTTAGAGGGTAACCCAAGCGAGAAACGATCATATTGTGATGGTCTGGGCTTCTGTTAAAACCACACAAAGCGCACGACGTCAACGAACGAGAATAACAATATTCAGAGCAAATAATAATAATAATAATAATAAATTGAAAATGGTGGACCTTATTTAAATAACTTCTTCCGTGCAAAAACCAGCACGAACATCACGATCCACATCAGCCGATGATATATAAACATTTGCGCTTGACATACGTTAATCTAATCACGATATTCTATTTTACCTCTTGACATTCAAAACTATGTTCACGTGAGATCAGCGAAAACAACAGTATATATACACAATTGCTGCGTGTATTGCTCTAATGTAAAAACTGCAGAAGTTTATATTACTGTGAAAATTGGTAAGTTTCAGCTACTCCAGATATCAGTTCTAGGTAATATCATATGTAGTGTCTTTTTTGAACTTCCATGTTTTAACCTCATATTAATGTATTTAACAGCATAAAATGGCCTCAGGCATCGTAGATACACCTTCAAACTTTTGCAACGTCAATTGCCATCTGTCTTCATCGAGTTTTTTTATTGTCATATCTTTTTACTAAAGTCTTTTCATTCGGGTCTTAGTCGCATCCTTGCTTTGAGAAAAATGATTTAAAACTTGCATCTAGTTTCTTAGGTTATAGTATGAGAGTAATTCTTCTAAGGTCTTAGGAGAAGCCGCCATTGTCATATGCTTAATTTAACTTTTCCGTAATAATTTTTTGTCAAAATTCCATTTGGTTATTGTGTTGCTGTTTATTTTGGCCAGTGTCGACCTATCTTCCCGATTTTTGTATATTGCAGTTTCTCCCTGTTCTTCAGCGAAGTGTCATATCACATTTAAAATAATCATCTCCATCACAATTTTATTTATTCATCGGATTTTGTTCCCGTTTTTATGGGCCGTTTTTATTGGATTTTGTTCCCGTTTTTATGGTCGATCTAACCTCAGAAAATATTTAAGTTCATTTCCAGTTTTTCTTTATTGTATAGTCTCCCCTCTCCAGAGACAGAAGTCATATCACGTTTAAAATAATCATCTCTATGAAAATTCCATCTGGTCCTACGATTTTGTTCCTGTTCATTTTAGCCAGTGCCGATCGAGCTTCAGACAATATTTCACTTCATTTCCGGTTTTTCTTTATTGTTTGGTCTCCCTTCTCCCCAGACAAAAGTCACGCTTAAAATAATATTTTCCTATTCATTTTAGCCAGTGCCGATCTAACTATATTTACTTCCAGGTTTTTGAATATTGTAGGTTTTCAGTTTTCCCCAGGGAGATCTTATGTCACGTTTAAAATAATCATCTCTATCAGAATTCCAAATGTTTCTGCTATTCTTGTCCTGTTCATTTAGGCCAATGCTGATCTAACGTCAGACAATACTTCAGTTCCTTCCAAGCCTTTTGTTCTTTTTTTACCTCACGGATGTTTCCGCCATTGTTTTCGTTTCATCTTCGAATGAATTTTCTTTTTCTTTATTAGTGTTCCCCACCCCATTCGATTTTAAGCATGCTCTCATACCAAACATTCTCAAGTGCTTGTTTTGCTTACCAGCAGTATTCTGCAAAGGAAATTCTGTGTTCATCTAAGATTGTAGTAATCCTTAAAATTTCTTCGTTATTCACATGTTCGGTCGATGGTATCCTCAGCAACCTCCTGTAGAACTACATTTCTTTTGCCTTATGTCTCTTCTTCATCTGGGAAGTGATTTACCAGCATTTACTGCCATATGGGAGGGTCAATATTACATAACAGCTCAATACTCTTTTCTTTGTTTCTTCCGAAAATTTCCTGTTCCTTAATACTTTGCTTAACTTTTGGAAAGCATCTTAATTATTAAGTATACCTCTGCAGAAGAACATTTCTATTGCCCCATATTTTTTATTTTCAGAATTCACTGAGATTATAGATTGATATTTCAGCCTTTTCTCTTTGTTTCAAATGGAATTTTCTTATTTCACCGTACATTGATTAGCTTTTAGAATGGTTAACTGGTGGGTTTTCTTTAACGGCATATCAACACCCCTATGGGTTATCTAATGTCGAAATCTAAATAATTGGAACACAGTTTTATGGCTTCGACTAAATATATTTTGGATGCATTTGTATACTTTCATTTATAAGTATTGTTGATTTTGCTATATGTATTCCTGGCCATTTTGCTTTAAAAATATATTGTTGGTCATCTTACTATGAATATGTATCGTTATAAAAATGTATTGCTATGTTTTTACTATGGATTTTATAGGCTTTTGTTTTTACTATAGAAATCATAGTCATTTGTTTTTGTTTGGTTTTTTTTAGCTGAGGCCCTAACAAGTGCTATCACCTCGGGTCAGGGTGTACCTAAGAAGAACAGTAATTATGAGGTGGCTCAAAACCTCCAATCTCCTGGTCAGAGGCCTTGCTGCCAGATGTAGTATATCGTCATACCTATGACGGTTTTTAGAATGCATCTTTTGCCTTACATGCTGCAATGATAATATTCCTAACGTTAATAATGTTAATGCCATTTGAGTAAAAAATATTATAAAATCGGACGAAAGGTAAGCAGCCGTCTAAGATAAAATTATAGTTTATGGATATTTGTCTGGAAAAATGTTCCTCGAATACGATAGATAGTCGTTAGTGTACGGGTTCTACAAGCGAGAAAAAAAGCTTTTAGCATAAAATTTACGGTTACATCTAGCCAGCTCAACTGTAAATTGGTGAAACCTCGTTGCCAGTCTGGTACTGCACTTAAATTCAAAGAGTCTCGGTGCCATAGCGAAGAACTCACCCAAACAATTACCATGAAATATTTATAGAAAATTCAAGGGGAGGCAAACTTACAGCGGTGGCTGAAAGTGATTGAATCCGTGACGTCAGATCAGGGCTAATAATATTGCTGATTCTTCTTTGGATTTTATCAAGGAGCTCTAAATATTTAGCGGGAGCACCGAACCATATGTGGGAATAATATTCTAAGCATGGGGGAAAGTTCGACTTAACGATATGAAAGATAGGATCTGGAGATAAAAATCGTCTTGCAAATCGTCTTGCAGGACACAGTAAATCAAATTTACTAGCAATAGATTCAATATAGTTTTTGTGATGTTAAACGCTAACTCGTTGCAACTTCGTTAGGTACACGAATGCTCGTTAACACTTTCGAAATTCTCGTTGTAGACGAGACTTTGTAAACAGAGATACTGGTAGTAGTAACACCTTCAAATAATACTCTCACTAATAATACTTGTTTAAATAGTAATGGCCAATTAGTAATTCGTATAATGATCAGTATGGAAATATAGCATAGAGGATAGTTAGAGTATAGTGATCACTTAGACGTCACGCTAATTTCCATTTAGACATTTCATCTACGATCACGTGATCTACTTATTTAATAATGGAATCGTCCGGGGTTGCTCACTGTTGAATCTCTGTTCAAACTACAGTGTCGGCAACGACACTTTATTCTTACACAATAATAGTCTATCCACTTGGTCAAAAATCGGAGACGACCTAATGTACAGCCCTGTTGGCTATGGGTGTAGAATACGCCGACTGCAACTCTGCAGAGAGGTAAGACCCCATCCCAATGGGGCGTCCTGGGTATGACGATAAACTACATCCGTGTCCAACAGCAAGGCCTCTGATCAGGAGGCTTTGAGGAGCGTGGAACCACCTCTTAATTGCTGGTGTTCCCAAGTCCACCCTGATCCGGGGTGGTAGCACCAATTAGGGTCCCAGCTATGGTCAAAAAGTTAACCCAGAAACTGAGGTAAAAGGCATTATAAATAGGTTTTAATACGAGAAATTCTTTGTAAAAAAAAATATTACCAGAAATAAATTTTTGACAAAAAAATATATATTTCCATCAATACATTTTTTAAAAAATAATATTACCAGCTATGCATTTTTGAAAAAATATTACCAGCTATACGTTTTTGGAAAAATAATATTACCAGCTATACATTTTTGAGGAAAAAAAAAAACAAAAATATTACAATGAAAAAAAAATTGTCGGCATTAAATGACCCATTGATGTTCATATGTCGTAAACCAAACCTAACCAAACCAAGCCTAATGTAATATTAAGCGATATGCGCCAAATGTTGACATCTTATTTAAACATATCAACGAAGTTAAACAACGTTGATCCTTGTCAGTACCTAAATAGAATGCCAGGTGTTGTAAGCTTGGATGATGTAATGGATAAAGGCTCGGATTTCTTAATCCGAGAACCGAGTTCAAACTCCCCTTTGGGTTCGTTATATTCGCTTACGCACAAATACACCCTAGAAATGTGCAAATCAAAATCTTCTGCCCCTTATGAATGAGCAAGAATTGTTGTCTGAATGTTAGGAACGAGAATTTATCATTGTTTAGACTATTTATATTCGTCCTCATCCTTGTTGTTTTTATCACAACGTTTCGACAGTTGTAACCTCCCGCCTTTCTCAGGTGTATATTGACCTGAGTAAAATACAGAAAAATAAAACCCTTTATTTAATCTAGAGGCGGTAGACAGTTCCCGTTCGACTTCTCATGTGTAGAGATATCGCCAAGTTATAATTTTATTTAGTTCGCCCATTTTCCACTTAAAGCAAGAACACACTATCCAAAGCAGGGGTTGAACTCACAAGCATCAAATTCACATACAAACGATCTTACCGACAAATCCATTTTCCAGTAGTAAGAATTGTATCAATAAATCATTAGCTCAAAATAACATTCTTACAATCTAAAAATATGTTCTGGTTTTAAATAACCTGCAAAGGGTTGATAAACCGTAAAAATGCAAATCAAGAAATAAAGAAGCACGCCGTGCTCCTGTGCTGGCCGCTAACTAAAGCAACTCGGAGATAGCGAGCTTCAGTGAAAGTTGTCAGAAGAGTTACAGTGACAAGTTACTCTTTGTGATGTCAGCGAGATGCCCATTGTGATGCGTACTAATTTCAAATCGTCTATGATGAAGGTGGAAACCGTGAATAACTAGGATCATGTAACGAGGTACCGTAGCTTGCCGTAGGTCCAAAACCCGGCATTGGGGTACTACTCCGTATAAAGGTGTTGGTCGTACGTGTTCCTCATGGATCTACTTCCTACCCTATACCTTACCTAGGACTGAATTAAATACCGTATATGCTGGCGTACAAGTCGTCTGTGCATATAAGACGACCTACAATAATGAGTTAAAATGTAGATTTCAGGCTATATTCGCCGTACAACACGGCCCAACTAATTTTATTTGAAAATGTATTGTACTGAATTTGTTAAATAAATCAGTAAGTATATAGTTTCTTTTCACTCAAATTCTAATGAAAAAAATGTTTATAATGTGTGACGATTGTTTTGGATTTCTCTCTTGATGAATATGTGTTTTATTGTTGTCCTGCAATCATAGCAAATATTATATAAGGTAAGACTACTTTTATTACACTACACTTTTATTATTTTATTATAACAATGTGAATTATGTCCAGGAGAAAATAATGGTGTCAATAGATACCAAGGCAGGGATGAGCCTACTGTCAAAATTCCCCCATGCTAATATCTTACCATAAACAAGAGGATTTAAGGTTAGATAGTTGTATTGTACGCTGACATATACGTTAGGTAAACGATCTTCACCATCATGTAACACACATCATTCTACCTTCGAGTCCTACTGATTCTAATCCCCTACGTTGTGAGGTAGATCAACCAGTATTTCCATAAGTTTTCATTGAAGGTCGCCGTTTCGAGGATACTACCTAACATGATTGCGAACTATATGAAGTGACCGGTTTTATTGAATAAAGTGTTATTAGTGTGTGTTTTTAAAAGGTTATTATGCTTCATGGTGTTTTTAATCGACTTCACCCCAAGCAAGGCAGTAAAGACACTAAGTTAAAAAGGGTTAGTGTGAATAAGAAAAAAGAGAAACATTATTAAAGAGCGAGAACTATAGAAGAAGAGTAATCAAGGAGTCAGTAGATAACGATTGACATTGCATTTAAATTTGTTTTCTAATCATTTCACCCCATGCAAGGCAGTAAAGCCACTAAGACATAAGGGGTTACTGAGTGTGAAAGAATAAGAAAAAAGCGAAACATTATTAAGGGAGGAGAACAATAGAAGAGTAATCAAGAAGACAGTGGATAATGATTGACATTGTATTTAAATTTTTGAAGATTGAAGTTGGCTGGAAAGCATGGAGTCGGAACTGATTTCTACATAGCTAGAATTTTTTTTTTTTAAGCATTTCACCCTAAGCAAGGCGGGAATGCCACTAGAACGCAAGCGGTTACAGAGAGTGAGGACAAGAGTAAAGAGGGGGGTATTTGAGGAAAGGATATAGAGAAGGACGGGGATCAGGATCAAGGTATCAGAAGATGTCGATTGACATTGCATTTGAGTATTTGAAAGTTATAGCTATCAGGGAGGCAAGTAAGAGGAAGGGAGTTCCACTGTCGGGAAGTGCGAGAGAAGATGCTTTTGGATTAGAAGAGGCGGTAACATTTAAGTGCAAGAAACGAAAGTGTTACTTATTGCTTCATGTAGCCAGCTCAACTAAAAATTGATGAGACCTTATTGCCAGTCTAGTACTGCGTTTAATTCAAGAAGTCGAGGTAACATAACGAAGAACTCATCCGAACAATTACCATGGAGGTACTGCGTCTAAATTCATGAAGTTTATGGATATAAATTTTCTGAGTAATATAACACAATATCGTCGATAATTTTCCGTGTTATCGGCTGTTCCCAAATACTTGGCGTATATGCTGATTAAATCATATCGTCTCAAAAATATGCCGTTTAAAACGTTTTTGCTTTTCGGAGAATTTCAGATGGGTTGATCTAAATATTCAATGAAGTTCAGCCCTATACCATTTATTTTTGTCTAGTACTTTCGGAAATGTCTTTAAAATTGAATCCTTAGCCAATCGTCGGCCTCTTTGCAGTTTTCACTGTAGAGTTATAAGATTTCTTTAAAAAAATTAGTCACTATTTTAGTTATATGTCCTTTCTTTCATTCTAGGTAGCTTAGCTTGACTATCTAGCAGTTGGCCCCAAGCAAAAACAGCGCACGTGACATGATAACGATTTAATGTAGTGGATCATATTAAAATCGCTGTAAAATTCAACTGATGCAGGTATTTTTGATGGATATTATCTAAGTGGGATCATGGCATAATATTTGATGGATTTATTCGATTTCTATGGCTTATCAACACTTTGCAGTTTATTTAAAGCCAGAAAATATTTTTTTAGATTGTAAGAACTTTCTGTGATAATAAAGATTTAGTGATAAAGCCTTACTAATTAACCCATAGTCGGGGGGAGAATAGATGAATTCATAACTTTCCCAGGTGTGTGTGGGCGAAACAGACTATAACAAACCCAACCATAATATATGAAAGGATTTGTATAATTTCTACAGAAACATAACGGGAGAAATAAAAATAAATGCCGATCGTTCAAAATGCACATCTTAGATTGAGCGAAAGAGATGGACAATCAGAGATAGTTAGAGGGTAAAATGCGCTTTAATTTACACACACACACACACACACACACATACACACACATATATATATATATATTATAAATTAACTGATTTAAAATGTTTTTTGCTACACAGTAATAACCATGTTACAAAAATGGAAGCTAAAAAGTTTAAATTTAATTATATAATTAAATTAAAAGCATTAGTTCCGTTTCATCTTCAAGCGAATATTGAAATAACTTATTTTTAAATTTACTGAGTTTTAAACGCACATATGAATTCATAATTTCCTGTTTCCAAAGTTACAGAGAAATCCAATCATTTAGACAGGGGTGGTAGCGTGTTCATTTTTATTAATTATTGTTGTATGAATTATGAGTTACGTTCGAAAAAGAGGTCATGTTTAAGGGGGGTAGGGGTATATTTTTCAACGAATTCTGACATCCGTTAAATGCATGCCGTCTGGGTTCTTTTTTTATTAACGGCAAAAGTGTTTCTGCATAAAAAGAACACTGGATTATATATCTTACTGTTCTTTTTTTTATATATATATATATATATATATATATATATATATATATATATATATATATATTCTCATCCAAAGACAGATTGTATCACAACTCATTAGTGTGGCTAGACATCCGATTGCGTCAAGCCGGGATCGAAACACGTCTGATTTGGCATCAGTCGGAGATTTTACCCCTGTCAATGTGTTCTAATACATTATTATGGTAGTTGCACAAATATATATTACTCAATCGTAACGATTAAAGTGTCATCTTTGTTAATTTTATGTCAATCTCTTTCAGGATTTTGTTCTCAAGTACGTGACGCATCCAGCATATACACTGGAAAATACGATTCAATTGATCGGAAAATAATGTCCTATTTGAGACTGCACCTTTTAATGTGTTCTAATACATTATTATCCTAGTTGCATAAAAATGTATTACTCATTCCTAACGATTAAAATGTCCTCTTTATTAATTTTAAGTCAATCCTTTTCAGAATGATATACCCTCCCCCGTCTTGAACATGAAAAAAGAAGAGATAGGTTTACGTTTTTAGCTGGGTTTAGCTTGGTCCTAATGCTTCTCAGGATGCTGTTAACATTAGCAAAGCCTGGGTCGAAGCATCCCGTGGTAGTGGAAGTTCCGCAGTGGGGATAAGAGTCTTGAAGATCCAGGTTGTAGACTTCGTACATCTACAATTGACAAACAACATTCAAAAACACTAATCGAACAAAACCCACCTCAGAGTGCCAGAGAAATATCTCAGATAATGGGTGCCAGCGTTTCAAAAAATTCGGTCATCTCTAGAAAATTGTCAAAATGAATAAAATCAATAGATAGGTCCAATATGAGACCATTGAAAATCAAAGAATCATTGAAGTGCGTTTGATGCTGCATTTGCTAAAATCGAAGGATCTATTTCTTGGTTGAATAGTAACTTCTCATAAAGAATGGATGCTTTATGAGAATTGTAAACGCTAGGCTCAATGGCTTGACCATAACGAATGACCCAGACACTTTCCAATCCGAAATTACACCAACAGAGAGATTATGGCGACTGTTTGCTTGTCTGGAATTGGCTTTATTCATTACAGCTTCCCGGTCACATGTTGCCAGGATGACACTGTAGAAGCTTACCGAATTGAGGTACGAGGCTTTGCCATATCGACCTTATTTCCTTGACCTCTCGCCCAGTGACAACGATTTTTACAAGCATCTTGGCAATTCCTTTTAAGCCAAAGGTTACTGCGTTTCAAAAAGGATGCCAAAAAAAAAAAAAGAAACGGTTTCTTGACGTCAGAACCTTTAGTTTTATCGTAAATGCAGAAATGACATTGTAATCTGATGCCAGAAACATTTTTGACTGGTTTAATCATTTTTTAAATGGATTAATTCAGGAAAAAAAGTTGATGCGAAAATCGGACATTATTTTTCGAACATCCTAATATAGATTCTGTTAAAATCAATGAATGTTTATTTCGGTGTATGGAGTATAGTTTTTTTTTTTAATCTACTCGATGGTCTTAGTATAAACAAAAACGATAATTCGTTCATCATAGTCCAAAACTTGCTTGTACTGCACTGTGGTGACTGATGGGGAAATGAAGTATCATGAAGAGGTATTCAAGGTGCGACAAAAGTAACGGCCTTTTTTCGAACTAAGGTGGGTAGGTCGCTTTCTAAGGCTTTTCAAGGTTATTTAAAGCCAGAAAATATCTGTAGATTGTAGAAGTTTTTTAGCCAGTCTACGTTAAGGGTGAAACAAAAGTAACGCCATTTTTTTTTCGAGCAGAGTTGGATAGGTTGACGGACAGAAATAGATTGATTGTCTGAATGATTCCTTCGCTTTCTAAGGCCTATCACCTTTATGCTGGTTATTTAAAGCCAGAAAATATTTGTAGATTGTAAGAATTTTTTTGTAGATAACATCCACTTCTCTGTGCCAGTCTACACTAAGATACGTTAAGAGTTGCATTTGGTAACCGGAGTGTGATTGAGCGTGAAGTCTTTTTTTTTCTCAAAGGGGGAGATGTACCATAATAAGCCAATGTTACTAGATGTAAATTTACATGTTTTCAAAAATATATTCCCACATAAGTGCTGTGTTTATCGCCTCCCAAAGCTGATTTTAATCAACTTGACAAATTTTTCTGCTTGAGAGAAATGACGTTTTGATTGTCAGGAAATATCAAATATTACTTTTCATATTTTCTATCTTTTCAATGGATAATGTCAACTTTTGATTGTATGTTGTCGACAAATAAAGATAGGTTTTCTTTTTCTTAAAAGTCATTATATGATGATTTAGTAGTTAAATATGAATTATGAAGAATAATTGCAAAATAATTTCGAAAATATATCCATTTGTTTGTCTGATGAGACTTCATTTCAAAGAATTATATCTGTGATGGTTTTATGTAATTTTCAACATTTAATGGAGAATATATGTTTGAAAATTTAGATATGAAGAAATATACAGGGTGTGACAAAAGTAACGGCATATTTTCCGAAAATAGGTGGCTAGGTCGACGCACAGAAATTGATTGATTGTCTGAAGGATTCTTTCGCTTTCTAAGGCTTCTCAACTTTTCTTCAGGTTATTTAAAGCGAGAAAATATCTGTAGATTGTAGAAGATTTTTAGCCAGTCTACGTTAAGGGTGTAACAAATGTAACGCCATTTTTTCCAACCAGAGGTGGATAGAAGCACAGAAATTGATCGATTGTCTGGAGTATTCCTTCGATATCTAAGGCTTATCAATTTATTGCGTGTTATTTAAAACCGGAAAATATTTGTAGATTGTAAGAAGTTTTTTTTTCTCTAGATAATAATGTTTTAGTAATACAAGTCATACTAATTAACCCGTAGCTGGGGAGAAGAGGTGGATTCATACCTAAACAGAATTTGATAAACAAAGAAGATATTATAATGTGGATATAAAGTGGGAGATCAATTCTATGTCACAATCAATATACAGACTGATCACCAAGTTTGTGGCCACGGTATTATCTATACATTGATATTCCATCTAATCAGTATTTCATTGATTGATTGATAAGGCTTAATAAACCTTTTCAGGTTATTTAAAGCCAGAATTTTTTTTTCAGATAGTAATGCTTTCGTGATACAAGTCTTACTAATTAACCCCTAGCTGAAGGGAGAAAAGGTTTCCCAAGAGCATATATGAATATAAGAAACCCAAATGGAATTCAATTAAACATTACACCACATGCGCATTCACGCTTACGGTATCTGTTATTTCAAAGCGGTCACCCATCTAGGCACCCGATCGGGCTCGACGTTGCTTTACTACATTCGTCCTAAAGGAAGTGATGTGACCCTAAGCGATCATCTCGATCACCGGTCTTTTCTTTTCTTGTGGACTGATAGATATTACAACGTTCGGCCGTTGTACGCTCCGGCCTTCTTCTTTTATTTCGCTTACTGGGGTAGGCTATGTCTGTTATCAGTTATCTCCTGTAAATTCCCCTCTTCAATTTTCCACCGCCTTAACCAGGTATTGAACTCACACTCTTTGGGTCCTGTCACTGGATCTAACCAACGCATTTATCCACTGTGCCATGTGTTATTGAGGATATCCGTGTATGAATTTATGGGTATTATATGAGCACTGGTAAAAATTTGTGGCTGAAGACATTAAACCCAAAGCCTCATTTTAAATCTGTTTTTTACACCTTCTCTTTCTCTTTCGAAAAGAGAGCAAGTATTCTGCTTTTGAAATTAAATTAATCGTTCAATTTCCAGAAATTTACCATTGCCCGAGGAGACACATTTGCAATGTCTAAACAACATTGCAAATGTGTAACGACTTTTAACATGTTTTCGTCTTAGTCTCCTATAAAAATATTATTTAGCTCAACTCTGTATTGAGATCTCTTTTGAATTAAATGTTACGGAGAGTGGAATTATACACACACACACACACACACACACACACACACACACACACACACACACACACACACACACACAAACAAACACACACACACACACACACACATATATATATATATATATATATATATATATATATATATACCCTTGTGCAAATTAATTGAAACAAGACAATTCCGTTATTATTATTTACTTTTTTCGTATTTTACAAGTTAGTACTTCGTATGTCCATTCCTTGAAGTCGTTCCTTACAGATTGACCACAGATTCTGGATTGGATTTAAACCAGGAGAGTTTCTGGGCAGGTCTATATTACTTTGATTTGCTCACTGGTAAGGCTTGCCATTGTGTTTGTGCAACGTTACAATTTTCGTACGCCTCCTTGGAGTAACGTCCATCGCAGACAATGGCTGTAGGGCAACTAATTCACAGTCAAGACGATAGTGTATGGACGTGATAAAAATCTAATGAAATCAGGGATGACACAGTATTTTTTTAAGCCCAAACAAATTTCATCATACACCTATAGATTCATATAACCTCACACCATTGGAATTGGCTTAATCTGAGTATAAAATAGAAATCAATTACACCCTGTCACTCCAAGTGACCATACAGTGAAAGAAAGCAAAATAAAGCTGTTGTTTCAATTAATTTGCATATATATATATATATATATATATATATATATATATATATATATATATATATATATATATATATATATATATATATATATATATAAAGAGAATCTCAATGGTACCTGCTTTAGGTACAGCTCTTTAGCCCAAGGGAAATGAAAGGTTTATTTTTTTACAAAGGCATGCTAACGAATTTTAGAAATAGGTTACATGTCATCTTCCAGAAGCTTAACCCAAAATTAACACCTCACCATTCCGCTCAATGCATTTTGAAAGTGTGAAAGAGAAAGCATTTGACAAATTTTTAGCTAAACCCAAACAAAGCAGTAATTGCAACAGAAGTCGTTTGGACCATTCAGCTTTTGTTTCTGTTCACTCTATATTATATCAGATAGTAAAGTAGTTGAGCGATGAACCTCCATCCACAAATCACATCACGTTCAAACACCTGTTCTCGTGCGACCACCGAAGTTCAAATAACGTTGAGCCTGATGGGAGACCGCTTCGGAATACCAGGTCCCGGTAAGTGGAACGGTTGGTTAAATGGATAACGGCTCAGAATTGCAACTCGGAGAGACGGGTTCAAATTTTGTTGGGTAGGTTCGATTCACTTTCGCATAAATACCCTTAGGCAAGATAAAAATCCATATCTTCTCCCTCCAGCTTTGGTTAAATTTGTAAAATTTGCATTAGTAAATTATTATCTCTGAAAAATCCTTAGTCTGTAAAAATATGTTCTGGTTTTCAAATAACCTGCAAATGTTGATAACCCTTAAAAAAACAAACAAATTAGTCATTGAATGAAGTCTGTCTAATGAAAGATTCGGATGTTCTTTGTGGTGTCACGGATATCGGCTCAGAATGAGAAATCTAAGAGCTGTGTTCAAACTCCAATCGGATTCGTTAGGCGCAAATATCCTTGGGAATGGAATGAATCTATTTCTTCTCCCCCTAGCTATGGGTTGAATAGCAGGATAGATTAGGTTCTATAGACTTGGTTAGCAACCAGTCTACGCATCACTTCTCTGCCTACCTAAGGGTTGAATAGTATGACGGAGTAAGACCCACAGCCTTAGTTGGCAACCAGTCTACGCATCTGCCTACCTATGGCTTGAATAGTAGGGCGGACTGAGTCCTATAGCCTTGGTTGGCAACCAGTCTTCGCATCTGCCTATCTATGACTTGAATAGTAGGGCGGACTGAGTCCTATAGCCTTGGTTGGCAACCAGTTTACGCATCTGCCTACCTCTGGCTTGAAGAGTAGATCGGACTGAGACCTATAGCCTTGGTTGGCAATCAGTCTACGCATCTGCCTGTCTATGACTTGAATAGTAGGGCAGATTGAGACCTATAGGCTTGGTTGAAATCAGGTTACCGCAAAAGAAAAGGCAGCCTACTGCGGAAAAATCTTTTGCCTAGTCAGTCATGAATCGAAAGAGACATGATCGCTTAAACTTGTTACACGTAATCCAGTGTAGATGGTGTAATATGAGTGAATATAACGAACCCAACCGGAATTGGATCGCGGTTCCTTGATTAACAATTCAGCGCCATTATCCATTACATCCAACTACACCTGGTACAATAATAAGGAATACACATTCCTGGGCCCAGTGTCATCTTGCGCATTCTCCACATCTTTAACATGGGGAACATCTGTCGTATTTTACGATGAGTTTACTTATCTTGGAAAGAGTGATAAGCATATACAATGATTGAGTGCGTTGATATTTCACATTTTTTTAGAAAATCAACCTTATACTCTGTCTGAAATCTGGGGTTTCTTGTCATAAGTACTAACATTAGATTCATAGCTTTTCCCAGTGTTTGTTCAGCTAGTTGTAAATATAGTCTGAAACTATGTCCAGACATACCTAATTTCTGCTTACAAACTGACTTCAAAATGTTACTATTTCAAGAATAAATCCAAATAAATTTAATAGGTTTTCTATTAAATGCATTGAGTGTAAAATATATTAAAACCAGAATTCTACTAACAAAGCAAAATATACATTTTTTTTTTTACTTTGTTCGATAAGTAAAAATTTTGTAACAATTTTGTTAAAAGTTTACAAAAAATGTTAGTCAGTAGTTAGATCATAGGCTAGTCAGTAGTTAGATCATATTTTAGATCAAAACTAATAAAAATAAATAAAAGTGTACATACGCGCACAAATTATAAGCAAAATGTTTTAAATTTGCATTGTTTATTGAAAATGACACTAAAACTATAGCAGTGTACAATATATTGTACCATAATATATTTAAATTGTTCAGAATAATTTCTTTTTGAAGTAAATGAAGGATTTAATTACTCAATGATTTAGTAATGTTGTGCTTGTACCATGCATCTTGTCTATGTAAAATGTCAGTAAAGCTTCAGTAAATTGTAAAGGCTGTGCTCTAAGGCTTTCACTGGTCACCGGAATGAAAGTCCAACACTACAATTTTGAATCTCAACTTAATGTCTAAACTCGTTTCCTCAAAAATCACTAAAGGTTTGCAAAAAAAATCATTTTGTAGCATTATTTATAATGTCAGAACACAACTTTCAAATTAAGTGCAATACTACGCTTTCGAAATCGACCTGTTATATTCGGACAATAATACCATTTTGTCCATCAAGACGTAAAATGTCCGACCTTCAAAAGAATGAAATAGCGGACTGCTGAATAAGTCGCGTCAGAAGGTATTGTATCTTTGTTTCCGCTGAAGACAATTTCCGGGCGGAAAAGGAAATGGATTACCTGTCCCCGTCGATAGATTGTGGAAGAACAACACCAGTTTCACCGGAGGAAGTGTCCACGGCCAAGCCTTATTCATCGTCATAAACGATGTTTGAGATTTTGACGACATGCTATAATACCGATTTGATTTCTTTAAATGCCGCCAAAGAATAATCCGAGAAAGCAATTTCACAATTTATTAACATTTGTTAGCATGTCTGCTAATGATGTGACGGTGTGTGAACAATGGTGCCAAACGCGGTTAAAAATACTGATCGTGCACTAGTTGACGTAACTAACTCATTGTCGTTGGTAAGATCTATAAAATGTTTTCAACTTCTCAAAAGTGGAAAGTTGTGTCCTAGAAACAATTTTCTTCGGACCTTCCCAGTTAACACTGATTCGGATTTAAGCCCATATCAAACCTGTTTGAAACGCTCAAAATCAGATCAATCTGATATGCCAACGTAGGCTCCTACTTAGCGCCACTAACTATCGTAACATCGTTCAAGTTAGTGCAGACAAAAAAAACCGTGCAGCCTTCCAATGACCAAACGAGATGTGTATAAATAATAAACAACGAAAAGGATTTATTATAGCCGTCTTCGGAACGAGTTCAGGTGCAACATGGATCTGATGATACGCCATGATAAGGTCCATCTTTGTGTAAACCTGTTTAGCCATGGCATCGTAAACATGGGACATTGGATAACGATCTGGCTTCATGACAATTCAATCCCTGTAAATCTCCACAAGAAGACATGAATCCAAATCCTTAGAAACATGATTAAAAAGGGAGGTCCAGCAACAATTAGATAGATTTTAAATTCAACCGTTTGTCTAAATTCTGGCTTTTGCACCCAGCCGTTTTTCAGCCACCAGTGTCTTGCGGCGACTACATATATTGGAACGCCATATGTGTCTATGTGATGGATCTGAGCGTGAGGTAATGTTTCTTTATGGAACATTAAATTCATCCAACAGTTTACGGAAAAGGGGACCCTCTTAAGGGTTCGCCACAGTGCGGCATAAAGAGAAACTGCTACGAACGAAGCCTGATGCGTTTTAAAATATATTGAGCTTTTTTGTGAATATCAATCAAGCTATATTTGTGCAAATCAGCACCCATTATAGCCTTGTCAACATCAGCGACTATAAAAACGTGTGAAAACTTCAGTGTCTGTCTATATTTCTGAGATAAGGCATTATTTACATTATTCGGACTATTGTCCTCATCTTTGTCGCCATATTTATCACAACGTTTCGGTCGTTGTACACTCCGGCTTTCTTCAAGTGGTTGGAATGTTGAACTGAACCTTTTATTTCGCTCACTGGGGTAGACTGTTCTAGTTCCACGTGCCATGTTTGATGGATGTCAGTTATCAGTTATCTCCTGCTAATTTTCCCTCTGAAAGTTCTCCACTGCCTTAACCGGGTATTGAACTCACACTCTTTGGGTTCTGTCACTGGATCTAACTAACGCCTTTATCCACTGTGCCATGAGTCCTCAAGTGAAGAACTTTCAGAGGGAAATTAACAGGAGATAACTGATAACTGACATCCATTAAACATGGCATATGGAACTAGAACAGTCTACCCCAGCGAGCGAAATAAAGGGTTCAGGTCGACATTCCAACAATCTGAAGAAGGCCGGAGTGTACAACGGCCGAAACGTTGTGATAAATATGGCGACAAAGATGAGGACAATAGTCCTAATAATGTAAATAATGTGTGAAACATTGCCGTAAACCTAAATTAATTTACGGCTAACTCTGACTATGTGTTTTCATCATGGATTTATTTACTGCCTGGACGATAAACTTGTATGGCCCCTTACCATTGTCTACTGCATTAACAAAAATGATAGTCACTGGATGCTACTATCCACCTGGAAATTGATACCTGGACCAATACAAAAGAAAAACCGATTTACATCTCCATAATTAGCACAAAGTGTTACCTTCGGTTTTCAGCTTGCATTTTCTCTTGCTTTATGTTTGAAGAATAGATTGGCTTACATGTGTTCGCCTTCGCCTCGCACTCCTATTTGGCGTATCCCTGCAGGGCCTATGCGATCATGGTTCTCCTATCTTCTGGATTTTAACTCTTAGTAAATTTTATCATTTCGCTATCATTCCTAATCTGTTCTACCAACCGTATACACAAGCTCGTTAGGTAGGTTATTCGCTGCTTTCCTCTGTTCATCTTGCATTCAATATATCTTGTGAGTGCCAAATTTCCTAAGCCTTCTTTCCTCGTTATGTACCCTGGAAATTTCAACTGTCGCTTCCTGATGTTAAGCAAGAATATCCGTTTTGTTTCCATTTTCTCTAAAACTTTCGTCATTGCCCAGATGTTCTCATTGCCCAGATGGTATTCTCAGCAGGCTTCTGTAGAACCAAATTCCTTTTGTCTCAATACATTTGTCATCTATTTGAAGATTACTCAACTTTCACTGTTATATATTATATGACAGTTAAGTATTCTTCGTTTTTTGCGTTTGTAACAAGGGTTATATTTTGAGTTTTTAGCAGGCACCATTTGCCATTCCAATGCGACTAAGGTCCTGTTTTAAAACAAATATAGATATTGAAATTTTACTGCTTGCTTTGATTTTCTGTCTTCTATTTGTTGTTCGCAACTTGAGTTTTTCTTTTGCTAATAACTATATATTCTGTCTTCTTAAAATAGATAGTCCTTTCTTCTCGCTTTCTTCCAATACTTATCCCTCTCACTTGAACCACGTGAGGAACAAGACCTGCTAAATCCATGCAGCCAGGAAAGTCAATTCAACTTCTTTGTGATGTCGTTAATTTGAGCTTCATGAGTCTTTTGGACATCTACCAATTTAGGATTCTTTCTATCAATTTAGGATTCTTTCTATCAATTTAGGATTCGTTCTAGCAATTTAGTATCCTTTCTAGCAATTTAAGATAACTTCTAGAAATTTAGGATTCTTTCTAGCAATTTAGGATTCCTTCTAGCAATTTAGGATTCCGTAATACTAGTACTCTCCGCAGCAAAAGCAAATTTTCTGCGACTTCGACCAAGTTTTCGAGGCAGCGAAAACAGTCCCAAAAGAGGATGGTAACGTTCTAAACATACGTCTCTGATTAAGCCATCATACTCAGTTTTTGATGCCAAATCTAGAAGATTATGCAAAAATTATTATGGTTCTCTCGTACTTAATAGAACCGTTGTCCAAAAGCTGAACTTATAAAAATTAATTCTTTAATTATATTTTTATTTCCTTTTTATTTCTAAGCTGAAGAATTCGTCCGACGGGATTTGAGACAATAATATCTGGAACCTTCGAAATTATACCTTGTGGCAAAACAGAAATTAGTAAGGTAAATTGCTTTTGTTTAGAAGTAATGCCATTCATTTTGCAAGAAGTTATAATTCATTATCCTTCCTTTGAGAAGCAGGGGTGCTTCCCCGATAGGCTGGGTAGAAACCGTAAAACGCCTGGGGGATAAATGGATGAAAGGGGTTGTTTCAGTAAGTAGATATACTCTAATACTGGCCACTGTAAGAGGCACGGTGCAGTGGTATTCGGTGGCGGCCAGCAATTTGTTAATCGCGCTTTTAGACGCCAGGTTTGACTGAAAATAGTGAAAAGAGATACAAATCCGCCTACAAGTAAAGGCTATACTGAAAATATCAGTATCAGTGCAAAAAATAACACCATCGGAAATAAAAGGCAGTTTTTAGCGAAAACATGCGCAGATAGACATAAAGCGTTCCTCTTAGCCAAATATATATATATACACAGAACTGTGCGAGTATACAGAAAAGTGTCACTAAGTAAACTTAATGTTCAATACAGCAAACGTTGTGAATTCACGCGGTTTACTAAATAAAGGAATAACTATCAAAATATCGTGTCGTTAAAGAGAGCAAAATGGCAACCAGGAAAATAAGCATGTCCATTAGCAAAAAAAAAAAAAAATTACCTTTGCTATATTCTTTTATGTGCCTTCATGACGTAGGCGATCATAGCCCTTCACATCTTCCTGCCCATTCTAGCTCTTAATAAGTTTTGTCTTTTTGTTATTTCTCCCAAACCCTGTTCTACCATCAATTTGCTCAAGCCCGTCACGATTTTCTTTTCTCTATCCTTCTATTCGTCCTCTGAGTATCAGATTTTCTAAGCCGTCCTTCCTCATTTACGTGCCCCAGAAATTTCAGCCGCGTCTACATGATGTTAATATATGTTTCCCCGTTGTTTCCATTCTCTTCAAAACATTGTCGTTGCTCACATGTTCTGTTCACGGAATCCTCAGTATCTTTCTGTAGAACCACATGTCTGTTGCTTCGAGTTCCTTCTTCATTTTTGTGGAGATTGTTCAGCTTTCTCTGTCGTACAAGAGGAAAGATATCAGGTACTAACGTTCAATAGTCTTTTCTTTGTTTCCAACAAAATTTTTCTCGCTTCATACTCTGCTTAGCTTTTGGAAAGCATCTTTGGCCATCCCAATACGTCTTCGGATCTCAGTGTCGCACTTTACGTCGTCTGTTATAACACTTCCCAGATATTTATATTTATGTACCTGATTGATTTTAGTATCCCTGACCTGTAATTTGCATTTGGAGCTCATCTTTTAGTTGATGACCATGCATTCTGTCTTCTTGTAGTTTATGCTTAGTCCTTTCTTCTCTTATATTGTTAAGATTAGCTTTCCTTAGATGTGGTTACTTCTTTAGGAGATTTTGTAATTTATATTTTATCTTTCTGTTGTGGATTCCGGATTGCAAATCCTCAGTATCAATAAAAATCAAACATTTCTATGAATATATTTTTTCTTCATCTTTGAAACTGTCCAGCAAACTATTTATTTAAATAACAAATCAGGTACTCGTTGTTATATTTTTCTTTGTTTTCATTTTCCTGTCTCTTAATACTCTGTAAAAGCATCTTTGGCCATCCCAATATATGGAAATAATGTATTAACCTGTAATAATACAAACTGGTAATGCAGGTTAGTAGTTCTGGTATCAGGAATATATGTGGGTTAGTAGCAAAATATATCTATACAGTCTTTGGTATTGAAGTATCGCTGTATGACTTCTTACTGAGTCTACGTGCTCGCTCACTGTGACTCCTACAACGCTGTTACCTCACCCCCTCACTCTTCCGGTTACCTACAACCTTTTACTCTGTCATTTTGGACTCGACTCTGTCCTCGGCCTTGCTCTCTCTCACTCTCGTCTCGCTCTTGCAGTAGTATATGTATATACTGGGTGAGTTCATTTGTATAAAACGGGATGGAACCCTCAACACTTTCTGTGACTGCTATCAGCACTGTGTCATCTGCGTATCTTATATGGTTAAGATTGTAGCCACCAATGGTGAATCCTGGTAGAATTCCCGTTCTCTCAGAATTGCCTCGGCATCTAATTTGAATAAGTCTGGTGAGAAGACGTATTCTTGCCTTACGCCCCTCTCTATTTTTGCATACCTGCTGAGCTCATATTTTATCTGTTTTTATCTTCAACACTTCGTCGTTGCTCACATGGTCGGTCCATGTCATCCTCAGCATCTTACTGTAGAACCACATTTCTGTTTCTTCAAGTCTCTTCTTAATCACTGAGAAGATTGTCTAGCATTCAATGCTGTACAGGTGGACAAATATCACGTAACAGTTCAATACTCTTTTCTTTGTTTCTAACGAAAATGTTATGTCTGTTAATACTCGGCTTAGCGTGTGGAATTTGGCCATCCAAATATGTCTTCGGATCTCAGCGTCACTCTTTTCTCTGTTAGAACATTTCCCAGATAATTGAATTTTGGTACTTGTTTGATTTTTATATCCCCGATTTCTAATTTGCATTTTGGATAAATTTATGTACCTGCTTGATTTTATTGTCCTTGTCCTGTAATTTGCATTTTGGGCTCATCCTTTTGCTGACAACCATACATTTTGTCTTCTTGTAGTTTATACTTAGTCCTTTCTTCTCGCTCTCCTTCGCTACGTTCTGTGAGAGGTATTGTGGTTTCCTTCCCATTTCTGCTATTAGTACTGTGTCATTTGCGTACCTTATATTTTGGATGGCATATTTAGTGAATCAAAAACCTACAATTTCAAATTCCTCGGATACATAAGAAGAAAGAAAGTTTGCAGAACATTTGGAATCAGAAAGGACCTAACGACATCTTATCACTAATGCTATAAGCTTGTAGAAATGGTAGGAAGAACAGTGGCTGGGAGAGTTCTTCCCCAGAGCTACAATTTATAGGACGTTGAGGAGAATCATTTCCGACTACGTCCTGGGAGGTTACGGCATATAAAAACAAGATATTTGGTCAGGCAGCAGGGAATATACGATTTCATCGATGCAAAACTTCCTTTCTGACTGTTTTTATTTATTTACTCAGAATTGTGTTATATTCGAATGGAAGGAACATCAAAGAGAGACAAACTAATTAAAACTGCAGGTGCACAGGGTCGTTTGAAGTATAAGCATTTCGTTGTCTATCATATATTAGTGATGCTCAATAAAGTTAGATTAGAAAGTCAAAAGGACATGTGAAATAGGATGAAAGAAAGATAAACTGAGATAGATAAAGAAAGAGTTAGTAGCGGACATATATAGATAGATAGATAGATAGATAGATAGATAGATAGATAGATAGATAGGTATAAATAGGATAAGACAGACAGGTATGAATAGGCTTAGATAGATACAAAGAAAGAGAGAAAGAAAGAAGGAGATATGACGTATTTGAGATAGATAGATAGATAGATAGATAGATAGATAGATAGATAGATAGATAGATAGAGACGGATTGACAGACAAACATGAACAAAATGAGAAAAATAGATAGATAGATAGATAGAAAAATCTTAGATAAGGACAGACATACAGATATGAAGAGAAATTTATATATAGAGAGAGAAAGGGAGACCTAGTTAGTTAGATATATACGAATAGGATAAGGCAGATAAGAATAAAATGAGATAGATAGATAGATAGATAGATAGATAGATAGATAGATAGATAGATAGATAGATAAACATGAACAGCATGAGATAGATAGATAGATAGATAGATAGATAGATAGATAGATAGATAGATAGATAGATATGACTAGGAAAAATAGATATTAATAGGATGATAGATATGAACAGACAAATAGTAAGATAGAAAGAGAGAGAAGGAGATATAAAGAGTTTGAGATAGATAGATAGATAGATAGATAGATAGATAGATGAACAAGAATAAGAGTAAAGTAAAGGTGAATCACTTACTACGCTAAGATGAACACCACATAGATATAACACCGCCATTTACTGCTGTTGACCAACTATTGAAGCATCATTCTAAGTTCGACCAACGTGTATTCTACTGGGCAATTCTTTCTTGCACAAAGAACGGTATCATAGCAGACACCACGGCGTGGACTCGATTCACTAAATGAGTAATGTTTTTAATATATTACAAATGAAGACTTATTAAAAACTTTGGTAAAGATGTAAAAGCTTTAAGAAATTTGTTTCAAAACTGAAGAGTACAAAGATGGTCTTATTTTATTCACTCCCAACGGGTGTCGGCCATATTTACAAAAAAGAAAAAAACAAAATGAAAAACATGGAAGAAACAATATTACCCCGGATGATTGTCGAATATTGAGTTTGGCAAACTCCCACCTGATTATTTGACATCAATGAACAACAAGGCGTATCTTCATTGATTTAATGCACTGTAAGACATTCACTGTTTGTTGTCTGATGGTGTCGCATAGTGGCGTCCAGGCATCATGTCTCTGAGACGACAAAAGATGGAACGTGAAATACGCAGATGAAGTGATTTTCGTATAAATGAATTCGTCAGCCCGTGAATAGATTATTTATAAAAAAGATTAGTGTAAACACTATGAAGAAAAATATACGGAAAAGCAAACAAAGATCCTAATATACAAAGAAATATAGTTTTAAGGTGTGCTATATTTATGAGATAAAGTGCTCAATATCAGAGATAGAGCTTATGTAAATATGAATATAAAAGTGAACATTGAAGTCAACGCTCAGAGGCGACAGGCTGTTTCATGCTAGGCGCAATCGTCAGGCATATTCATAAAACACAGTTAACATTAGACATGAAAAGACGATGGATATAAGAGTAAGACTAACCACAATGTGACGCCGACGTGATCATATTGAAACGGAACGCTGATCTTGAAAAATTTCAGTTTTCTGTTTTGATTAGTCTTTCTCTTATGTCCATCGTCTTTTCATGTTGAATTAAATATAGTTTAATGTTAACTATGTTTTATGAATATGTCCTGAAGATGGTCTACTAGACCGAAACGTCCGACGTTGACATTATATTAACAGTAAAACAGCATAATTGCATATTAGGATTTTTGTTTGTTTTTTCCGTATATTTTTCTTCATATATATGTATGTATGTATATATATAGGATTAATATGAGTAAAAGTTTTCACTGACTGACGTGTCCGTCCACACTTCAGGATATATCAGCAATTTACTGCTTATATTTTTTTGATTGTTTCTTTTTTACACATTTATCATTGGTTTAAGTCTTTTCGTATTTTTGTGTTCATTTGTGCGCGTGCAGCCATGCGCCCGTCTCTGCGGATATGCGTTCCCGCGTGCGCGCCCGTCTGCGCGGATGTGGGTTAGGTTGAGGCTTTCATGATCATTTGTCCCTTTTCGTTTTTTTTTGTTTTTGTTTTTTTTTATTTTGTTATCACTTTAAACTTGTTCCTTAGCCTTCTCTCTTTTTCCTTTTCTTCACTTTTTCTTTCGTACGTGTCTATGCCCGAGCGCACGGATGTGTATCTACACGTGGCCTCGGTTTGTTTATATGGATGCGTTTGTGTGAACTAAACTGCGTATACCCGTATGTGTGTGTGTGTGTGTGTGTGTGTGTGTGTGTGTGTGTGTTTGTGTGTGTGTGTGACATTAACATCCCGAAGAGGTGCGGAGAGAAATCCCCCTGCCACCACCAAAGATAGTCAAATAAGCATAAATAAATCCAATTTTAAAAAATAAATAAGTTTGTCTGATGATTGCAAAAACGTGAAACCTAGGTTAACAAATTCATATCCATAAAACTGAATATGTGACTTTTTGTATTAAGTACTGCCCATTAAAAATATATATATATATATATATATATATATATATATATATATATATATATATATATATATATATATATGATAGATATTAATGCTATATTATTATTATATGATATTAATGCTTATATATATAAATATATATATATATATATATGAAAATTTCTCAGAGTCAACCTGTAGAAAATAATATTTATAAATATAAATGACAATAGGAAAACTGTAGTAGTTGCCGACGCATTTCGTCTAATGTTTGACTTTCTCAGGGCAAAAAACGAAAAGAATTTATTTAAACACAGCAACTAATAACAAAAACAGAATGCCCTTAGCAACTGGAAGAATTTAGAGAACGCTATTTTCATACTATTAACTGAAAATTACGTCAATTACTGTCTATTGCTGTGTTGACGGATTCAAACATTATGGATAGACTCAGATCCTCAAACACAAATAGCAATAATATTTCTGAAGCAGGCATATATAAAAAAAACATTGTCAAAACCGTTCCTCCCAATATACTGTAGAAACAAGTAGAAATTTAAAAAAACGCATTTATGAGCACAAAAGTGACCTCACAAAAACAACTTAGCTAATGCACTAGTCCTACATAGAAATAAATTCAACCACAATTTTGATTTAAAAAATACTACACTCATAAAAAAGAAAATAACTCACTCAGAAGGAAAATCCTTGAGAGTGCTGCCATTGAATATTACCCAAATATTAATCTACGCCCAGGCTTTTTCCCCATTTCACCTTAACAGAATTACTACTCTCCCAAGCAAACGTACAAAACAGTATCAATAAATCAAAAGAAAATGGTTGAATCCGTCAACACAACAATAAAAGCAATATCTCCACACGTGACTGTAATTGACGTCATTTTCAGTTAATGGTATGAAAATAGCGTTCTCTAAATTCTTCCAGTTGCTAAGGAAATTTTGTTTTTGTTATTATTAGTTACTTTCTTTAATAAATTCATTTCGTTTTTTGCCTTGAGAAAAAGTCCACATTGGACGAAACGCGTCGGTATCTATTACAGTTTTCCTATTGTCATTTATACATATATATATATATATATATATATATATATATATATATATATATATATATATATGTGTGTGTGTGTGTGTGTGTGTGTGTGTGTGTGTGTGTGTGTGTGTGTGTGTGTAAAATATATGGATATAGATCCGACAGTATGAAAAAAAATACAGAAAAACAAACAAAATCTTAATATGCAATTATGCTGTATTAATGTTAATATATTTAAACGGAACGCTGATCTTATATAAAAATTTCAGTTATCTGTTTGGATTAGTTGTGCTCTTATGTCCATCGTCTTTTGTGTTAAATTTTTATATGTTCTAATGTTAATTATGTTTAAATGATAATGTCCTGAAGATGGTCTAAAATAGACCGAAACGTCCGACGTCGACTTTATATTAACATTAATACAGCATAATTGCATATTAAGATTTTTGTTTGTTTTTTCTGTTTTTTGTTATATATATATATATATATATAAATACATTTTTATGTTTAACAGTATTTATAACATACAAAGTATTTAATGCAAATGCTTTATTTATGATGTCAATCCTGTCAAAGAACGAATATTTTCTATGAAAATGTCGATTCATTCAGCCGGTAAATGTTATTTAATCCTGTTATCATAAACAGAGCATTTTCTTTAAATATTTGTATCTATAAATAACAACGTTAAACATAAAAATGTCTTTAATAAATAAATTGTCGGACCTTGTCCATTTCTTAACATATATATATATATATATATATATATATATATATATATATATATATATATATATATATATATATATATATAGTTGGGATTATGTCTCGTGTACAAATCATTTCTGGAAGATGTCGATACCCAATTTTAAGTAGCTCACGCAAATGATCATTACTTTCAGGAATGCAGAACCTTCTATCATCATTCTTGTTGTGTTTAAATATATTTGGGCATCCAACTTTCTTTTATACATGATTCCTTCAAACTGATAGACAAGGAAAATCGGTTTGTATTAAGTTTTTTTTCTAAACTGGGAAGTGTTTTCACAGAGGACGGTAATTACAAAAAGACGTATTGGGATGGCCAAAGACGCATTCCAAAAGCTAAGCAGATATTACGAAACAAGAGGATTTCATAGGGAACAAATAAAAAAGTACCGAACTGCTATGTGTTATCTGTCCTCCATTACGGCAGCGAATGTTGGACGGTCTCCTCAAAGATGAAGAATAAAAACTTTAAAACAGGCAACATTATCCTAAAATATACCAACACACGAACGAAATCAAAATTACAACAAACGAACGAACATTATCTATGACTTCAAATACACTTTAAGGAACTGTGTTCCTGATCAAACTGAATTCATAAATAATTACATCGGTCACACAACTACATGTCTATCCAGACGCCTTACCTTACACCTATCTGTCTACAGCTCTATTACAACATATTTAAACACACAAACAAACTTACCAGACTCCATCCGAATTATACTACTAGAAAAATACAAACATAATAACCTCATCCACATGTAAAAAAAAAGAATAAAAATAATGGAAGCCTTCGTAATAAAAAAGAAAAATCCAACACGTAATAATATTAACAAAGTACACGGCCACAATGTGCTAACCATTTTCGGAAAATAAAACATGTCTATAACACTAAAACATACACACAGTATACGCACTCAACTAAATTCAAAAAGTAAATTCATCCTTGATAATGGCTAAACGTATAGCCGAAAAAGCACGGAATTATAAAACAATTGAACAGTTTCTACACACTCTGTGTCAATAAGAGAAAACACTTGTTCGAACAGAAGAAAAATCAATTAAAAAAAAGCTTAATTATAGTACCTTGTCTTTCGTCTTTAATGAAACACACACACATACATACATACATACATACATATATATATATATATATATATATATATATATATATATATATATATATATATATAAAATAAAATTAAACACTAATATTCCATGGTCATAATTTATTCCATTGGAATCGTAAATACGATCCAAATCATCAGACCTACAAATTCAAATTCTCTAAATTCTGTTTTGATTTCCGGAGTTGTTTTTTTCTGTTTTCATTTTGAATTTGTAGGTCTGATGATTTGGATCGTATTTACGATTCCAATGGAATAAATTATGACCATGGAATATTAGTGTTTAAGCCTTTTTATTATATCCTTACTCTGTCCTAGACATTGAGTTCTACCTGGATCCTTCCTCTTGGAAAATTTTTTTCTGAAAATATACATGTATGGGAATTTTTTAGATATATTTTTCATATGTATGTATATTTTCCACTAATATTATCTATATATATATATATATATATATATATGGAATATTATGAGTATGTATCAGTAATTTTTCAATATTGTTTAAATGCATGATTTGTATAGTTGAAAATTATAACATAAATAGAGAGGTACATGCACTGAAGTAGACAGACAGATAGATAGATAGATAGATAGATAGATAGATAGATAGATAGATATGAACAGATTAATACAGCTTGATACGAACAGACTGACCTAACCATACGAAGAAATGAAATTATAATATA
>CAHIKZ030002922.1:2252500-2365000 GCA_903632075.3 Acanthosepion pharaonis | reverse complement strand
TTCCTGGGCCATACCACACACCCGCAAAACAGCCCATCCTAATTTGGACTGGCTGCTTTCGGAATAAAACATTGTTTGCAACGAGACGTCTTGAATGAATTCGAACGAAAAAAAAAACATAAAAAACACGATAGAGGAAAAATAATATATTATTCGTTTTCTTTCATACATATATATATATATATATATATATATATATATATATATATATATATATATATATATATATATATATCTTTCCACTCCAATGGAAGCGATACAGAAATCAGCAAGAGAGGTGTTTTCCTCTTTAGAACATGTCACTATTCCCATCATATAATTCGAACATCGTAAACAAAAACACAGAATTCGATTGCTTTCCTCCCTACAAACAGATTTCCACTATTTTTAACTAAATCACTTCATATAAATTCATAGAATCATTATTCAGCCATCGAAGTATATTTCTTGCTTTTCTATAAGCATAGGCCACCGTTCTGTTAAATACCCCTAATCCTTGTAGACTACCAACCTGGATACACAAATACCCCATAAATCCGCATACCCTCTACGACCAATAATTTCCAAGATCGCAACCCCTATCTAGGAGATATCCAATTTCTTTTATGATATCATTACTCCATATCTACCCACCAATTACAATATCACATCCACTAACGAATTCCTCCAAATTTTAAAAGGTACAAAACCAAACCAAGGTACCATTGCGTCACTTGACGTCGAAAATTAATTCACAAACGTCCCCATTGATCAAACCATTGACATTGTCATCAATTATATGTTTGCTAATAATTCTATCCCACCGCCATCCATCGAACTAATTTATACTCAAAAAATGACTATATGCGTGTACAACCAATGTTCCCTTCTATGACCATAATGGCAACAATTACACCCAAACAAATATTGTTAGTATATGAAATCAATTCGGCCTATACTTCTCCAATTACTAAATGTTCCATGTAGAAAACATGATATTTAAACATGTCTGTAAACCTAAAATATATGTCCGCTACGAAGACAATATTTTTATTTTAGCGACTAACAAAAAAGAACTACATTTGAAAAAAAAAACAACTCTGTCCTTAACTTTATCTACGAACTTAGTCACAAAAATAAACTCCCATTCTTAGACGCTCTCGAGGAATATAGTAACAAGACTTTTACCATACTATTGCATAAAAAAACCCTAGCAGAAACTCTTGCCTTTAAGAGTGAATGCCCACACAGATACAAAATAGCAATGATAAAAAAAACTTCCTAAAAAGTGCACGCCAAAATTCATCCTCTCGACTACTCTTCATCAAAGAAGTCAATAATGTAAAACAGACACTAATTAACAATGGCTTCACTAACCAGCTTATTGTCCAACAAATTAGACTATTTCTTCCCAAAGTAAATAACAACCATAGTGAACATATAGTTAAAAATAAGAAAAATAGTTTCTATAAAAACCAAATGCTACAAACAAGATGAATCTTCACTTAGAAATATCATAAAGAAATACAATACCCAAAATGAGCCGAACAAAAAATGAAATTTATTATCTACCCCCAAAAATTTAAAACAGCTAATCTTATCCTAAAAATAACAACACACCAGCAAAATCAAGATTACAACTAACGAACATTATTTATGAGTTCAAAATGACCCTTAAGTAACTATTCTTGATCAAACCGAATTTATAACTAACTACATCGATTACACTACTGCATGCCTATCCAGACGCCTTACATTAAACCCTATCTAACAATAGCTTTATTAGAACCTATTTAAACACACACAAAAGCTTACCGGACTCCATTGAAAATAAAATAGCCTGATCTACATGTTAAAAAAATTATGAATAATAGAAAACTTAATAATAATAAAGAAAAAGCCAGCATTCAAAAATATTAACTACAAACATGGCCAAAATGTGCTGACTGTGTTCGGAAAATAAAGCACCCGTATAACTCTAGAAACATACACACAACCCATACACCCAGTTAAAAAGCAAAAATAAAATCGTCCTTGATAATGGCTAAAGTACAGCCGAAAGCACACGGAATTATAGAACATTTGGACAGTTTCTACACACTCTGTAACTAGAAAAGAAAACACTTGTTCGAGCAAATAAAAATTAAATAAAATGCTTAGTCGCACCACCTTGTTTGTCATCTTTAATGAAACATTATATATATATATATATATATATTTTTCTTATTTTATTGTAAATCTTGCTACGTTTGGCTGTCGCTATTGTTTGTTTGTCATGAGACATTTGTGTTTGATTCTTCGTCTGGATGAGGACATTTTATGACAGATAAAAAAAAAACCAGAATGTCGAAGCTCATCCCGGACCCTTTCGCGTAAAACAGCCCATCCCAATTTGGACTGGCTGCTTTCGGAATAAAAGATTGTTTGCAACGAGACGTCTTGAATGAAAGAAAAAAAAACACAAAAGAAATATAATATATTTTCGTTTCTTTCAAAAAAAATAATATATATATATATATATATATATATATATATATATTGGTTTTCCACTCCAGTGGAAGCGATACGAAAATCATCAAGAGAGGTGTTTTCCTCTTTAGAACAATTCAACATTCTCGTCATACAATTTCAACGTCGTAAACAAAAACACAGAATTCGATTGGCTGTCTTCCTACAACCAGATTTCTACTATTTTTAACAAAATCTCTTTGTTTAAATTCATAGAATCATCATTCGGCTATCGAAGTATATTCCTTGCTTTTCTATAAACATATGCCACCGTACTGTTAGAATTTGTATTAACTCATATTAAAACGATACCAATTTTTAACTTATTTGAAACGCTCACCGAACCCGATGTCTGTCTATAAACTGTTAGTCTGAAGAAGAAACATCTGGAGAATTCCATTGAAGAATTTCCTAATCGATGATATCGAATAGAATCTTCCCAAACATCAACAAACGTACATCTCATGGCGGCCAACACCCCTACCGCTACAAACAACCATTGAATATTCACTTCCACAGCTAATTTCCTTGAATTTCTGATTAAGTTTAAATAAAAGTGTGATATGTTAGACTTATAAACGTGCCCTATTCGATCCGTATTCTAGCAGAATTAATTCTCATATATATATATATATATATATATATATATATATATATATATATATATATATATATGTAAAAATGTAAATGGATATAGATCCGACAGAATGAAGAAAATTTGGAAAAAACAAACAAAAATCCTTAAATGCAATTATGTTTTATTAAAATGAATGAAATGTCGACGTCTGACGTTTCGGTTTAATAAACCTTTTTTCATATTGTCTTGAAAAGGTTTATTAAACCGAAACGTCAGACGTCGACATTTCATTCATTTTATACAAATATAATTGCATTTAAGGATTTTTGTTTGTTTTTTTCCAAATTTTTTTCATATATATATATATATATATATATATATATATATATATATATATATATATATATATATATAGAGAGAGAGAGAGAGAGAGAGAGAGAGAGAATTTGAATAATCATATTAAACTAATTCATTGAATCTAGAAGAACCCTCAACAGAATGCAGAAAGCATTGAACGTCCGTTTCTCCCTATCTGGGTCTCATCGGCAGTGCGCATCTAATGCTGAGAACGAACCGATATAAGGCAAACGTCATACCAACTGTACTAACGGGCCTCAGTGACGAATAAAAAACTGAATAGTCTCGGTGTAGCGCCGTCTCTCACTCAATTCTGTATTGATACTAATCCAAATTTGCGAAACTCCACGGAACAAATCTCCCAAGAGGCACCACTTCTTTTCGTCCTTAGCCTTTCCTCACGGGCATTAGCTGGGTCAAGCAAGAATATACAAGTGAAGAAATTTGGGAGGATTTAGGGTAATCGTATATAGTAATTCATCGAGCCTACAAGAATCCTCAGCAGAATGAAGAAATCACTGGACGAATGTTTCGTTCTTTTGGGGACAGATCAGCAATGTGCATCCACTACCAAGAATCGAACCAGGACCGTTACAATGCAACGCAAGCGTCATGACACTAGACCAACGGACGAAGAAAAAACTAACTAGACTGGATATATCACCGTTGCTCACTAAATTCTGGTGGTGATACTCTTTCAACGTTATCGTAACGTAACGGGTCAGGGTTCGATTCTCGAAAGGGGATGCACACTGCTGATCTGTCCCAAAAAAGGACGACACGTCCATCCAGTGCTTTCTGCATTCTCTTGAGTGAAAAGTTTGGTAATCCGTATGGATAATCCCAAGGAAGATGTAATCCAGAGAGCTCAATATCAAACCAGGACAAATATTAATTTAATTATTTAACAGACAACCTTAAGGGTCCATTGATTATATTTTATTTCCCCAGGAAGGTATTTTTTCCTGGTTCTTCAGATCACATTTCCAGGTATGAAAAATTTAAAACCACTTTTTTATGCTTGGAAATATGATCTGAAGAACCAGGAAAAAACACCTTCCTTGGGAAATAAATATATAATCAATAGACCCTTAAAGTTTTCTGTTTTCTTATCAAATTTATATATATATATATATATATATATATATATATATATATATATATATATATATATGTTTTTGTGTGGCGCGCGTGTGTGTGAGTATGAATGTATATATATATATATATATATATATATATATATATATATATACTGGGTGTCCGTAAATTTTGGACACATATAAAATTTAATTAACTATATACTTTTACCTCCACAGATTAAACATTGTTTAGTCGCAAGAAGAAAGAAATGAATTGTTTTTCTAGGGTCTGCTAAAGGAGAAGGTTTGCTCAATCAAAAATCACAAAATGTAGCATACTTAATTGAAAGCATAAACGTTGAATGTGTTAAGATTGACGGCAATATTTGGTTCTTGCATCGAGTTTACGTGAATTTGGCAAAGCGCATCAACCTTTGCATCACAAATGATTGAAATCAATATTGAAGATGTGATTTGTTAGCATTCCAATTCAATAAAACGCTCTTCAATATTCAATTTCTTGAAAAAATGAACGAGTCCTGACTTTAGGGACACACCCTCTGTTATCACAGTTTAATATGCTTTTTTTTCACAATAAAGTAAGTTTAACCAATGTGTAGTTAAAGATTTTGAGAATATATTTATGTTTCAGTCAGTTATGTGCCATGCCTGATACACGCTTAGACGCTCATGTATCTTTCGATACATGACTGACGAGGCAGATTTTTCCCCCAGTAGGTAGCCATTCTTTCTGCGGTAGATTTTTTGCCATTCAAATGCTATAGAACCCGGTCTGTCCTGCTATTTACCCAGAAAAAGAAGAGGATTCAAACCTTTCTCACGCAAATGAATGTAATGGATTCGACTGGAAATCGAATTCGGCTCTCCAATTCCTCAATCCTAGCAGCTATCCCTTAATCCACCATGTGTTTAAATGCTAAATATATCCTGTGATTTTCAGTTCATCAAGTGTTTTATGAGAAATATTTGCAATAAGCTGGCCACCTGAATTACAGTAAATGAATGAATTACAAGAAATAAGATTCAAAGTATTTACCTAATGCTGATGATCATTTCGTCCATGCGAAAGTGGTCTTTCCCTGTACTTATCAATGCAAATGCATTTACTAAACTCTAGTTTTGTATTTATATGAGTGTGTGGTTCACTGAATGTTTGGTCGAATGATTATTGTTAATTACTTAGTCTCACATTAATTTCGTCCAGTTAATTGATTTTTCTGCCACAGTTAAGGACTGTTGGTGATAGTACTAACACTATTTTGTTTAGTTTCTTGTATATAAATTGTATTCATTGTAAATATTCATTGGGGTTTCATTTTTAAATATTGTTATTTTATCCCCACCAGACAAATTGTACATATCGGAAGTAGTTAGAACTACATAGAGACCCTGAGGCATTACGGTGGGTGTAGTAAGAATGTTAGGTAAGAATGTGTTGTTTTGGTGAAAGGAATTCTGCGGTATATTTGGGTCAGTATTCATGGCTAGCTAAGTTTAAGATAAGACATTTTAAAGACCAGCTTTTCCCATTTAGGGCTTGTGCTACATTTTGGTATTATATCAAAATAATTATCACTTTCTTCTACGGTACATAAACTTTATGAATTTAAGCACAGTACCTACCATTTTACAGTTGAGCTGGTTAGATGTAACCGTGAATTCTATACTCACCGTTTCTTCTGTCGCTCGTATCGGTTGTGGAAATTTCTTCCTTCCAAGTCATCTTACAAGAAGAAGATGCTGGACAATTTTCATTTTGCACTTTCTCGGAGAAATCGATTCATATCGCATTATATTATATATTCCATTGCTCTTATTTTTCGTCGTGATGATATTGAATGTTCTAAAAGCTGATTCAATCTTAACTAAATTCATATAACCACCACGTACTTCATTTCGTGAAGAGACAATTTTTTCAGAGATTAATATAAATATGGCTTTGAAATATTGTACTTTAGAAAAAATAAATAATATTTTTAAAAAAAGGCAAGCAATTATTAAACGTCAGTAGAACGATTTAAATGAAATAATTAAGTTGTAATAGTTGAAGTTTTATTTTAATAATTCAAAAATTTGAAACTAAATTAAATTGTGTTTTATTTCATTTGCCTAATCGAGCCATCAGAACGTGAATACAAGATGAATTAGAACATACAAAAATTTTAAGATATTTTTAAAAATTCCTTCGGCAAATGTTGCTTTTATAATTACTTTTTTTCCTTTTCTTTTAAACAAATTAGAAATTACAGGGACATGCTTCTGGACAAAATAAATATTAAATTTATCAAACGAAATAAAAAAAAAATGCTATTAAAATAGAATTAAAATGTAGAAAATAAAAATAAACTGAATTTAGTTTAAATCCGAAGCAGTCAAATATTGGAAAACAAGAAATGTGTCCGCACTTGCACAGAAACGACTTCGTAGAATATTGCTTTGTGAAGCTATTCCGTTTGAACATTAATTTAACACACTATGTTCACCATGGTAAAAGAACATATTAAATCTCTATCTATAAAAGGCAGGATGTGTGTGTGTGTGTGTGTGTGTGTGTGTGTGTGTGTAACGAATGCGCGGCCGCAATTTTCGACGGATTTGCACCAAAATTTACATGCACATGCTCCAATTTAGCGGGAAGACCAAAACCGACTTTGCGTTTCCCAAATCCCATCGATAGTGGAAATAATCATTTTTTTCATGCTTCTACGGCAGTTTTCATGTAGTTTGCGGCCATTTTGTACTGGCCAGAGTAAGAGCCAATAGCTGCCTGCCACGAATAGGCAGGAAGATTCTATTGGCTAGCGTGAGAGCCAACAGCTGACTGACACGAATGTTAACTAGCATGCTAGCATACAAAAAAAAAATCGATAGCTGCATTCGTCACAAGTGGGCAAAATTTAAATCTGCATGGCACTTTACTCCAATTGACTCATTCGGTTGTTTAAACTCAACGTTGATTCTGATTCCGCAGAACTTTGTTGGGTGTAAAAAAGTATTTGTTGTTAACATTCTTTTTTCATTCGGTTCTTCCAGTTACGAGTCCTTTTTTAAAGCTGATCGTTTTGTGTTCATTTTGTTTAGTTCTTTTTTCGTAACAGATTTAATGTTTAGTATAGGGCTTAGAAAAAATTCGCAGTGTGAGATAGGCAAGAAGTAAGGCATGTAGCAACATCAGCACGGCAAAGGGCACTCCTTTAAAGGCAAGGAAGGGCAAAAATATTTTAAGTCAAGTGATAGCGATTGCTGTATGAGTCGTACGAATTTTGAATCAAGCTCGGGCAACGCCGGGTCATGTTGCTAGATAGATAGATAGATAGATAGATAGATAGACAGATAGATAGATAGATAGTATTGTGGCCTTGTTAGGGCCAGAATTAAAGACACAAGAGACGAATAGAGTTAAACAAATATATTACCAGAAACATTAATACAAACATATACAAATGGGAGTGTTATAGCAAGAATGTTCGGTCCGACTCTCAGTGCTCACTTCTGGAAACTTCCCTCTTCAAAAGGCAGTACCTGCTCCTACTTATCACTGGTAGAGTCCATGCGTCCGTGGATAAATTACCATAACAAATAGATAGATTGGTAAACAGACCAAGATAGATAGATAAACACACCAGGATAGATAGATAGATAGATAGATAGATAGTGTTGAGGCCTTGTTAGGGCCAGAATTAAAGACACAAGAGATGAATAGAGTTAAACACATATATTAAGAGAAATATTAATACAAACATATACAAACGAGAGTGTTACAGAAAGAATGTTCGGTCCGACTGTCAGAGCTGACTGCTGGAAACTTCCCACTCCAAAAGGCAGTACCTGCTCCTATTTATAGCTGGGGGACCATGCATGCGTGGGTAAATTACCATAACATTTCTCATATACCTTCCACACATGTCAAAGTTATTTTGCAGTTCCAAGTATTTTAAACTGTAATAATTTTGTTTTTTAGAAAATAATTGTTTAGTGATACAAGTCTTACTAATTACCCCATAGCTGAGAGAGAAGTGAATGATAGCTTTCCGAAGGGTATTTGCGTGTAAATGAATATAACGAACCCAACTAGAGTTTGTCTATATTTCTGAGATGAGGTATTATGTATATTATTTAAATTATTCGGACTATTGTCCTCATCTTTTGTTTCGGCCGTTGTACACTCCGGCCTTCTTCACGTGGTTGGAATGTCGAACTGAACCCTTTATTTCGCTCACCGGGGTAGACTGTTCTAGTTCCACGTGCCATGTCTAATGGATGTCAGTTATCAGTTATCTCCTGTTAATTTCCCTCTGAAAGTTCTCCACTGCCTTAACCGGGTATTGAACTCAAACTCTTTTGGGTCCTGTCACTGGATCTAACCAACGCCTTTATCTACTTGTCCTTTAATGAACCCATTTCCTATCCGCATGCAAGCGGTTTGCTGCCAGTAAAGGTTCTGGGTTATTCTAATATATATCAAGTTTACCTGGCAGTACCAACATTTCTTGGTGACGTTTTTTATTGTCTAGAATGGTATCGGTACTTAAATCTCTATTGATAGATGAGAAAACTGAAAAGAAAAGGATATAAAATGCCAGAAGGCGATAAGAAAAAACACATCGGGGTATTAATACAGGGTGTTTCAAAAAGAATACGCCAAAATCATTACACTGTTTTTTCAGGTCTGTAGAATTGTAGTGGGCTGAATCATTGGTTATTTGATAGAGTAGTTATTAAAGTTTGATTGGCTGTCAGTTTCACCGCTGTCGTTAGTATAACTTCCGGTGCAGCTGAATTGTGGGAAGATCAATCAAAATGGCGACTCCTCAGCAGAAGGCATTTTGCGTGCTTGAGTACAGAGCACCCACATGAAACTGTTGAGCATGACAGAGATTCCCCTAAAGTGAACGTCTTCTGTGTTGTGTCTCAAGACAAGGTCTATGGTCCCTTTTTCTTTGAAGGAAACACCGTTACAGGACAAACCTATCTCTAAATTCTCCAAAAATGGCTATTCACTTTACTGCAAGCAGATTCGAATGACTTCATTTTTCAGCAAGATGGAGTACCACCCCATTGGCATCTCGGGGTTAGAGCTTATCTGAATGAAAATGTGCCTCAGCGATGGATTAGGAGGAGAGGTGCTAAAGACCTAGTTCTCTGTGCTTGGCCTGCCAGATCCTCGGACCTCACTGTGTGTGACTTTTTCTTGTGGGGATATGTTAAAGACCAAGTTTATGTTCCAGCACTTCCAGCAAGTATTGATGACTTGGAAAATCGAATAACAGCTGCAATCAACACGGTGGACCGTGACGTGCTGAGGCGCGTTTGGGGGTAATTCTCATATCGGCTTGATGTTGTCCGCGCTGCCGGTGGTGGCCATATTGAGCACTTATAAAACATAAAATGAAACTTGAATGTATATACAACACATGTGTTCATGCTAGAGGTTTGTAATTTTTTTCGTTTTTGACATATCACGTGATGATTTTTGCGTATTCTTTTTGAAACACCCTGTATATAACACATATATATAAACATTAGTTGCATCACGTGTTTCAGAAGCTCCCCCCAAATTAACGGTTTATATTCGTATATATATATATATATATATATATATATATATATATATATATATATTTATCAGAATGAGAAAAAAATATAAGAGATATTCCAAAGATTTTCTTTCTGTTTATTAATGGATTTATTTTTGTTTTTGCAAGCGAATATTGGATTAAACATTCTTAGGAATAACAATAATTTTATTTCCAGAGGCAAGTCATTCTATTTAGCCCATAACTGGAAAGAAGAAATTTAAGAATCTGAATGATTCTACAAGGTTTCTTTATGGAAAATCACATTTAAACCTTTCAGTTCAGACCACCGGTTGAACAGAGCTAGGGAAAAATGACGTAATGCCCAGCCATTGGTTGAACAGTGGTAGGGAAAAATGACGTAATACCCAGCCATTGGTTGAACAGTGGTAGGGAAAAATGACGTAATGCCCAGCCATTGGTTGAACAGTGGTAGGGAAAAATGACTTAATACCCAGCCACTGGTTCAAGGTGGGTAAACACTTGTAATTATTTTTATATCTACCGTGAAACATTACATACCAATTACACTATTTAGATTATTCGGACTATTGTCCTCATCTGTGTAGACATAATTATTACAACGTTTTGGCCTTCAGCCGTTGTACGCTCCGGCCTTCTTCCGGTGGTTGAAATGTCGAACTGAAGCCTTTATTTCTCGAAATAAAGGGCTCAGTTCGACATTCCAACGAATTGAAGAAGGCCGGAGCGTACAACGGCCGTAACGTTGTAATAAATATGGCTACAAAGATGAGGACAATAGTCCGAATAATGTAAATAGTGTACATAATACCTCATCTCAGAAATATAGGCAGATACTGAAAGGTCGAAATATTGTAATAAATATGGCTACAAAGATGAGGACAATAGTCCGAATAATGTAAATAGTGTACATAATACCTCATCTCAGAAATATAGAAAGATACATACCAATTAGTTACAAATTTTGACTCAGGGGCTCAGGCAGAAGGGTTAAAATTGTTCAGGAACGCATGATTGAGTGGGTTAATGTTCTAACAAAATAACAGGCCTAAACAAAGGATAGTTTATCAAAAAATTGGCACAAAGAGAACCAGATAAAAAATGTTTACTTTGTTTGCAATTAAATCGAACCTGAATCTAATAGGAAAATAGTGACCTATATGTTTAATTTGCGAAAAAACTTACAAATTAGGTGTCATGCTAGGAGAAGCTGAATTACTCTATTTAAGAAATATATTTTCTATAATAAGATTTTCGATATTTTTATTCGTAGATTTCGTTGTTTCAAAACAGCAAGAATGAGGTCCACACAAATTTGGCTAGCTAATTCCTGTTGCAGGCGTCAGCTTAGGCACAATCTTTTTTTATTAAACACCTACAGAGTCAGCATGAAAGATGTTTTTTTTTTTCTATCACAAACATTTGCTTCTCTCCCTAGACCATAAAAGTCTCAGTTTAAAATGTGCTACTGTTCGCAGGCCCTCCCCAACTGTAATTCATCCTCGGATCGTATCCCCACACCAATATTAACAATGTCACATGCTTGGCAAACCGGTGTGATTCGAACCTGGGTAATATGGTTAGAACGCTAACACACTAACATCGCTATCATGTTGATTTAACGTCGGTTTCTCTTGTAAAGGGGATGAAGGAAATGAAGAGCCTGGCATATTTATTCCAATATTTGTCAAATCAAAAACAATATCTTCCATCAAAACTTTAGGGTTCTTCTTTGCATTCACGGAGAGGCTTTCTTCAAAAGTGTTTAGTCCTATGCTCCCTTTCCCCGAAGAGATTCAATAGTTGATATTTTATTGAAGATATACTGTATAGTCGAGAAAGGTACTGAAAACTTCTAATCTGTTGATCCAGATATTAATTCCTGAAACGTAAATAATTTATTGCCTGAAACCCAGAGACAACTCTTTCACTTGCGCCATTTTTATTGTTCTTGATACGCGACAGGAAGTGAATACGCATATCCATTTCGGTAAATTTCTTTTGAACATTTACAATTCACAGACATCGTCTAAAAGACTAACTCGTCATAATATAAGTATTTTTGTCTATATTTCTGAGATGAGGTATTATGTACATTATTTACATTATTCAAGACTATTGTCCTCATCTTTGACGCCATATTTATTACAACGTTTCGGCCTTTCAGTATCTGTCTATATTTCTGAGATGAGGTGTTATGTACATTATTTACATTATTCGAGACTATTGTCCTCATCTTTGTCGCCATATTTATTACAACGTTTCGGCCTTTCAGTATCTGTCTATATTTCTGAGATGAGGTATTATGTACATTATTTACATTATTCGAGACTATTGTCCTCATCTTTGTCACCAGATTTATCACACCGTTTCGGCCTTTCAGTATCTGTCTATATTTCTGAGATGAGGTATTATGTACACTATTTACATTATTCGGACTATTGTCTTCATCTTTGTCACCATATTTATTACAACGTTTCGGCCTTTCAGTATCTGTCTATATTTCTGAGATGAGGTATTATGTACACTATTTACATTATTCGGACTATTGTGATCATCTTTTTCGCCATATTTATCACAACGTTTCGGCCGTTGTACGCTCCGCCCTTCTTCAGGTGGTTGGAATTTCGAACTGAACCCTTTATTTCGCGAAATAAAGGCTTCAGTTCGACATTCCAACCACATAGCACAGTGGATAAAGGCGTTAGTTAAATCCAGTGACAGGACCCCAAAGATTGTGAGTTCAATACCCGGTCAAGACAGTGGAGAACTTTCTGAAGGAACTTTCAGGAGATAATAGATAACTGACATCCATTAGCCATGGCACGTGGAACTAGAACAGTCTATCCCAGTGAGCGAAATAAAGGGTTCAGTTCGAAATTGCAATCACCTGAAGAAGGCCGGAGCGTACAACGGCCGAAACGCTGTGATAAATACGGCGACAAAGATGAGGACAATAGTCCTAAAAATGTAAATAATAAGTATTTTTATTTCATTTTATTCATTTTCTTAATTAAAATACTCTGGACCTTGTCAATATTTAATGTCATAATAATCTATTAAATAAAAGGCATGTAAAATGAATTATTAGAATTTATTCGACGCCATATTGCATTTTTTATAAAATATATTTTCTTACATGCGAATGAAGTTATGTAGGTGCTTATATTTTAAGTTTTAAATTTAGATGTAAAAACATATGTATGTGTTTGGTTACATAGTCAAGTCTGTTTTATTTAGTTTCTTTTTTGTTTTGTCTCCATCAATTTTGTTATCAAATATTCCACATTCTGATAATAGAAGATCTAGCAAGAATGGTGTCATGTTTTAAGAACATGGACGCAAATTTATTGTGGGTGATTGTACGATGAAAGCACTTTTTATATACCTTTGCTTTTAGTAAATTGTTATCTCTTTCTCGAAGTCATGGTCATACTCTTAACGATGAAAACTAATGCAGTGATTGTCTTATTTTGTAAAATATTATTTTTGTGATTATATATATATATATATATATATATATATATATATATATATATATATATATACATACATACATATATAAACACATACGTATATATATACCCATATATAAACACATACATATATATACATATATACGTACATATACAAACACAGATATACATACATATATATATATGCATACATGCACATACATACATACATACATATATATATATACAAGTATATAATTGGTATATACGGAATGAATTCCAATAACCAACAATTACTATTCTTAAAAGAGTGCTCAATACAAAGTAGAGCAGGTATAATTATTTTAAAAAAACTTATAACATTTATGTTATAATTTTTTTGAATATATATATATATATATATATATATATATATATAGTCATCCACAGACAGACTCTTTCGCTGTATCAGTGTGGCTAGGCGTCCGGTTGCCTCTAACTAGGATCGAAACACGACTGAATTTGCGTCAGTCGGGAATTCTACCACCTATCCGTTGGTGAATGAAGGTAAATTTAAGCGTATTTATTTTTAGATAAGCACACAGTGACTGAGAGAACTCATTTCGATTTAACGAAGAGTCTTGCATTATTAGCCGTAATAATCACTTTTTACAAACCTACACTTATGGATGTAGTCCGACAATTATTTCATATATTTTCTGCTTGTACTCTATTTTAATATATACAATTTATTTAAGTAAATGCTCCGTTTTTAATTAAACTGTATCAATTAATTCAGACCGGTAAATGTAATTAATACAGTTTAATTAAAATTCGGATCATTTACTTAAATGGATTGTATCTATTAAAATTACGTACGAACAGAAAATATATTTTTTTATTGAAATTTTTGAGATTTCTCTTGTGCATTCATTTTGACAATTATGACAATTGAAAGAGTAATTCTTCCTTCAAGATTTATTTTAGAAATAATTGTATTAAATTTAAAGTTAAGCTTAATGACATATGAGAATAACATATATTTTGAATTGTTCGCTTTGTCAGAATGATTCGCACTTCTATTTTTAAATATTTAACGAGGCTTTTGTTTCGAGTTGAACATGAAATAATTTGGACTTTGGAGGAATATAAATTATTTTCAATGTATTTCATATACATTCTTCATATAAATTAGGAGTGATCTTCAATAGAATCCGTTAATTATTTCGCATTTTATTTATTGTTATGACGAAAATATACATTTTAAATGGTAAATGTCTTTTGTCCGTTCCCTGATAATAAATGTTGTTCAGTTTTGCTTGGTTGATTTTGATATAGGGCCTCGCGCGTGTTTTGCGAAAGTACATTGTTTAAAAAAACTACAACACCTTCTTTGATAAATTTAATCTTAAAATCAAGAAACTGATTAGACAGCTGGAAAGAATCAGTATAAAATAAGTAGGCACAATGTGTCTATATTATTCAATGATATATATATATATATATATATATATATATATATATATATATATATATATATATATATATATATATAAAAAATATACTGATAAAAAACAAACAAAAATCCTAATATGCGATTATGCTGTTTTAATGTTTTAATGTTTTAATAGACCATTGCTTTTATGTCCATCGTCTTTTCCATGTTGAATTGTATATGGTCTATATTAATTATGTTTTATGAATATGTCCTGAAGATGGTCTATTAGACCGAAACGTCCGACGTTGACAAACATTAAAACAGCATAATCGCATATTAGGATTTTTATTTGTTTTTTCAGTATATTTTTCTTTATACTGTCGGATCTATATCCATATATTTGCTTACATATATATATATATATATATATATATATATATATATATATATATATATATTGAACAATAAAAAAATATTAAAAATTAAAATCTTCAGACACACTGGGTCCTAGATTAATATTCTTTCGTTTTTTTTATTATTATTTCATTAAGATTCCTCGACTAGTTTCGGCCAAAATGGCCATCATCGGGAGGAGAAATATTTCTGCTTGCTGGTAGCAGTAAATTACAGAAATGAATGTCTTGATGGAGAAAATGAACTTTTGTGTGTAGTTTTCATTTGTATTTTTTTAACATGAATTTTTTAACATCGCTTGTGTTGGTCAAACAGTCTCTTTTAAGTTGTTATTTGAGATAAGAGCTGGATAGATACATGTTGCTCTGAATTCTCTTGGTCAGTTTGACAGTTTTATTGGTCCTGGAGAGGGGATGTGTCTCTGTTTAGTGTTTGTGTTTATATATATATATATTACATAATAGAGAAATCCAAAATTACCTCATGGGTTAGTCTATTTCAAGCCAGACGGTGGACTGTATACAGTGTCGGAACTAGAGATTCAAAATTTAATATTTAACGAAGACAGTACTTGAAAACTTGATACAGAGTCACCACTTTACACAGTAGACAAGACAGACTGCTCAAGTGTTTGTAAGGGGAGGGCGGAAGTTATCTGTCTTAAAAGGAAAGAAGCTACACAAATTCAACCCAGATATAAAACATATAACTCGAAATTGGGGTTATTAGAACGATGAAGTGAAACTAAAGGAAGATCCCAAAAAGGACATTTTTAATTATTGATTATATAGAAGAAATTGTTAGCACTAAAAATTACCAAAATATGCTTATAAATAAGATATAAAAATGTTAACAATAAATTGTTTTTTAAATAGTTTAAATCAAAAAAGAATATATTAAAAAATTAACCAATAAATATAAAAATAAATATATTAACCATTTATAATTTTAAAGATAAGTTAAATTATTAAGAATGCAAGAACATGCCCAGTAATGTATAAAAAAAATCAAAAACATTTAAAAAAAAATAAAGAGGTAAAGAATTAAGTAATAAAAAAGGGGAGTTTATAAAATAGTGGGAGATTATAAGATAGCATTAATATAGAGAAGGGAAAATCTAGATACAAATATAGTAATATCTTTCACATTAGAAGAATTAGATAATTAAGAAATAAAGTAAGATAAAAAATTATTATAGAATTTTAAACCTACTTCTATGACAAAATTTTAAAACCAATTCATTCCTTTGATTTAATAATCTGCGTTGATTATTGAATTTTATTATCCTAATTTTCTTTTCTAAACATAGGTCACACCTAATCCTAAGACTATTAGGATTATGAGAGAAAGCTATAATTCTACAGACTATCTGAGAGTTTAGACTTTTCTCCCTCAATTCCTTAATTTTTTTGGAAAGAATTGTCTGATATTTTAATTTTGATTTGGCCTCTCTCTCTCTCTCTCTCTCTCTCTCTCTATATATATATATATATATATATATATATATATATATATATAATTAATTGATAAACATAATATAACAAAGAGCCTACACGATATATTTGAAAAGACGCCAGTAGAATATCAAAACATAAATTAGAAATATTTAAGTAAGAACAAGCATTTAAAAAGTAATTAAAAAGAAAAGAGAACTGACCAGCCAGAAAATAACCGAAGACGCAGATGCTACAAATTATAGAATTATGATGCAGACCATTTGCTCAGGTGATGAAAGCTACCCCAACCAAAAAAAAAAACAAAAAAAAAACCCACCAGACACATAAGTAAATATACCAAGGAAAAATGTATAAGTTGGATTAAGTATTACATGAAAACTAATTTCTCAACATCAATTTTTAGTATATGTCTATATTTCTGAGATGAGGTATTATGTACATTATTTACATTATTCGGATTATTAAACGGGTATCCACTGTGCCATGTCTCCTTGAGGACACATGGCACAGTGGATAAAGGCGGTAGATCCAGTGACAGGACCCAAAGAGTGTGAGTTCAATATCCGGTTAAGGCAGTGGAGAACTTTCAGAGGGAAATTAAAAGGAGATAACTGATAACTGACATCCATTAAACATGGCACGTGGAACTAGAACAGTCAACTCCAGTGAGCGAAATAAAGTGTTCAGTTCGACATTTCAACCACCCGAAGAAGCCCGGAGCGTACAACGGCCGAAACGTTCTAATAAATATGGCGACAAAGATAAGGATAATAGTCCGAATAATGTAAATAAAGCAATTTTTAATGATTACAGTAGAGTTATATTGCTTGGACCTGATGTCTGAGATATTTTTTTGTCTCTTTCACTGAAATAATCGACTAACCTGGCATAAAATATAACAGGAGCTGGAGTAATGTTCGGGGATAGTATTTTTAGGAATTAAAATATAGGCCTCTTCAAAATTAATTACGCTGTCAAGACAAATGGCGAGAATTGCCATAAATACTTTTTTGAATGATACAAATGGCAACTAAGTTGCTTTTAGCCGAATAATGTATTCATGTGCTACAATGTTTCTCCCCAATTTATTATTGCCCACATTGCCAGCACAAAATATGTTCCAAAAGACAATAAACTTCCAAAGCGAAACTACTCTTATTTATCCACCATAGAGAACCATCCCTGCCTCCTATCAGTATGACTGATAGTCAACTCTACGAGAGCGCCTCTCTGCGCCAGCTTGGTCTCAGGCTTTCCAGTGACCTGACGTGGAACAACTATATTGAATCAATAGCTTCATCTACCGTAAGGAAATTTGTTTCTCAGTGTCGCGCCAGAAGGTTTTTCTCACCTGTGGTCCATCCTTTAAACCTAGAAATCAACCATTCGTCCTTACATTGAATACTGTTGCCATATATGGTCTGGTACCCCCGCTGTTCATCACAGGGTTCTCGACAAAATCCAGAGGCGGATATGCAATGTGATAGGTCCTGATCTGGCATCTCGTCCGACGAGCTACTTTCACTGGTTCCCAAATGGTATGAATTTAAGCGCGGTACTAGGTTGGCATCTCGGTCCCACCCTTTCACTGTCGAAACGGTTAAATGTAATCGTCTCTTCTGCTTCAACAGCTTCTTCTCTCGTGCTTCCCGACAGTGGAACTACCTTCCTCTTACTTGCTCCCCTGCCAGCTATAATCTTCAAATGTTCCAATGTAATGTCAATCGACATCTACTGATGCCTTGAACTTCACCCCCGTCCTTCTCTATATCCTTTCCTCAAACACCGATCTTTAATCTTGCTCTCACTCGCTGTAACCCCATTCGTGCTAGTAGCACTCCCGCCTTGCTTGGGGTGAAATCCTTAAAAACAAGAAAAAAGATAGATATATAGAAATATAGTGTGTTTGTGTGTCAACCAGATAATTATACTTATTTTTTCTGCCCATATTTACACTATTTACATTATTCGGACTTTTTTTTGCACAACTTTATTACCATATTCACGAAGTTTCGGTCGTTGTACGCTCTGGTCCTCTTCAGGATCTGTCTATAATTCTGAGATGAGGTATTGTAACTATTTATATTATTCGGACTGTTGTCCACATGTTTATTCCCGACCCTTCGGCCGTTGTATGCTCTGGTCATCTTGCTAGGGTACAAAAATCTCCTAAGCCAAGCATAGAAATGAATACAATATGGGAACCAGTAATACAGACTGATCGAGAAAAAAATAATAACGAAAAATTGTAATATGAGCTCTGAAAAAAAAAAGTTTATAAGTCCCTAAACTTCAAATATTCTTATCTCGTAATTATCTTCACCGTGAGAAATAACGATATATTTGAACAGAATATCAAAACAAATTAGAAATATTTACTAAGTAAGAACAAGCATTTAAAAAGTAATTCAAATGAAGAGAGAACTGACCAGCCAGAAAATAACCGAAGACTATGAACTTCATCTAACCGGAAGGTTTCTGGGTAAGACTATGAACTACATCTAACACGAAGGTTTCTGGGTAAGACTATGAACTACATCTAACTGGATGGTTTCTGGGTAAGACTATGAACTATATCTAACCGGAAGGTTTCTGGGTAAGACTATGAACTACATCTAACAGGAAGGTTTCTGGGTAAGACTATGAACTTCATCTAACAGGAAGGTTTCTGGGTAAGACTATGAACTTCATCTAACAGGAAGGTTTCTGGGTAAGACTATGAACTACATCTAACAGGAAGGTTTCTGGGTAAGACTATGAACTATATCTAACTGGATGGTTTCTGGGTAAGACTATGAACTTCATCTAACAGGAAGGTTTCTGATCAGGAGAAAGTCGACATCTTGTGATACCTTGATCCTGATCACCGTCCTTCTCTATTCACTTTCCTGAAGCACTCTTTTTTGCTCATGGTCTCACACTCTGTAACACGTTGCGTACTAATGAGACTCTTACCTTGTTTGGGGGTGATGTGATTAAAAAAAACTAAAATATAACATAACTGTCGGAAGAGTTACCAGGTTTTGAAAAAAAAAATGTTAAAAGAGATTTACTTGAGACTGAAAAGCAGTGTATCTGGGAAGATGTTTGGAAAGCATTGAAGAATCTATTGCAAATAACGTTCAATAAAAATAATTTTCGGTAGTCAAAATCTAGCGAACGTTATGAAATATTAAGAAAAAAACTATTAAGTTTTAAACTAATAATTTATTCAATTATATGGAGTATTGCGTTAATCAAAAGTACAATCAAGAGGAATAGCAGAAAATAAAAGTGTAAAGATAACAACGAATTCCAAATACAATATCGATCGCTTCGAACAAATTTTTAGAATATTGACTGCAATTCTAATTATGGTGGTATCTGTAGAATGAAAAAAAAAAGATTTTTAAAGTCATTCTCTCATGTATTCTATTGCCTCAGACTTGGATTTCTTTATAAATAAAAAAAAATGTTGCATTTACATTGCTTCCATAATAAAACCCGGCAACACCCAGACAAATTATAATCAATATTATTAATAAAGATATATACGATGTTATGTCAAGAATTATCCACACTTATGCAATAAAATATAATTAGATTTGTCACGCTGGCTTCTGCTCATGCGTGCATATAGATGGTACGATTATGGTGATGTGATCGAAGCCAGTTTTTCTTGTTTCTGTTACAGAGCAAACATAGCCGATCCACTCGCAGTGTGCACCAAATAGGAACAAGGAGTAGTGATTCGATTTCTCTGGTCAGAATGTGTGTTGGAGCTGAAATTCATTGGAGGTTTTTAATAAAATATAGCGACAGTGCACCACTGCTTGAAAATGTCTATGAGTGGATGGAGATGTTGAAAAGTGACACACTAAAAAGGAGTAGGACGCTCTTCAGCTTTCGCCACTGACAAGAAGATGGTAATGGCGAACCGGCGAGTTATTATCGCTGACGTAGATCTGGAGATTCGGAATATTCGTCGAATATGTGAAGACACATACTTGTTTTACACTCCTTTTTATTCTTGTATATCTACTGAACTTTTTTCCTATCCGTATGCAAGGCGGTTTGTTGCCAGTATTGAGCTTGATTGCGTCAGTTTTACTCGTTGCTGTTACAGTGCAAACATAGCCGCTCCGCGAGTAGTGTGCACCAAACTCATTTTCTATCCGTTTACAAGCAATTTGCTAACAGAATTGGTTCTTGATCATTCTAATGTCCACCCTAAATAGGTAAAATGTTGAGCATGTTTTATAGAGAGAAGTAAAATATATTTTAATTTATATATAAGGCGGTACATTATTGTAGGATAACATCTTGTAGATGATGAATTATTTTCCATCCTACGATTCTTTCCCCGCGGAATAAACTTTCTTAGCCTCTTATTATTCTACAACCATTTCCATGACAACTGTTTAGATAAACTAGATTCTTTTGTTCCGCTCGTCCTGGGTAAGACGTTGAACTACATCCAAGAGGAAGGTTTTTTTATCGGGAGGTTTTGTGGAGCGTATAACCACCTCTTAATTGTTGGTGTTCCCCAGTCCAATCTGAATCGGGGTGGTAGCACCTGTTAGGGTTCCAGTTATGGGCAAATAGTTAATCCGCCAAACTTGGGTTAAAACATTATGGAAATGTATAAATTAGTTTAAATACCGGCAATATATTTTGTGGAAAAAATTATTACCAGTAATATATTTTACCAGCAGTACATTTAAAAAAATTAAATATTACCAGCAATACATTCTTGAAATAAATATTACCTGCAATACATTTTTTGAAAAAAAATATTAGCAGTAATAAAAATCTTGTCGGCATTAAATAATCAATTGAGGTTGATATATATAACAAAACAAACCAAAACATTAGTTCCGCTAGTTCAGACCTTTACATGCCACATCCACAGAGTCGATTCATCCGACTTCCTTTTCTATTCAATTGATAAAGTACAATTCCACGCATACATTTTCTTTGTCGGGATTGTTACAAATTCATTAGTTGAATTCATATTGGGAGCAATAAATAGTTAAAAAAAAATGATAATTCATTGTTTTGATTCCTAAGCCATAGACAATGAATGATCTAATTCATTCATTTTCTACGGCTTATCAACCCTTTGCATGTTATTTAAAGCCAGAAAATATTTTTAGATCGTAACAATTTTTTGTGGGGGGAAGATAATAATGGTTTAATGATACAAATCTTTCTAATTAACCCATAGCTTGGGGAGAAAAAGTAGATCCATACCTTTCACAAGGGTACCTGCCTAAGTGAATATAATTCAGAATATGAACTCGGCTCTCCGATTAACAATTCCGAGCCATTATCAATTACACCACCCGCACATCCAGACTTACAGCACCTGGTATTCCCAAGCGATCACCCAGCTAGGTACTGACCAGGCTCGTACGGGAACCGATGTTTTAACGTGATACGGGTGTAAGCCTATTTTTATTTGAGATATATGAATTAATAGAAAATGTCTTAATCTTTTTAGACGTATATTTCTCCATATTACCATTTGTCATTTGCTCCTAATTTCTTTTTTTTTCCCCTTCTCCCTGCCATTATCAGTGTCTGTATCTGACTTTCCCTCTCTTTCTTTTACCTCTTTCCAATAAAAGTTGAAATGTTTATGTGTGCGCAATTTTAACTCTGTGTAGGTATGTGTGAGAAACACGTGTATCTCTCTTCTCATCCAACCTGACATTTCAACATACTCTTGTGAGTACAATGCGTTGGCCTTCCCAAGACTCCATGCGTCCGATTCATCTCTCGATCAGGCTTCTAAAGACGCCTACTAAATTTAGTCTAGAGCAACCATGATCAATTCAAGTTTTATTTTGCCTCTACACGACGATTCAGCGTGATTGCTACACGCAACTTTGTGTGTTGGTGCGTCCATCAAAATCAATATTAACCTTTTATTATGTTGCAAATATTTGACAGCGTTTTTGCATTCCGAGGATTGTATAAATCTATCCAGATGAAAGCGATTTTGATATTTACAAAACTTTAATGTCGAACGAAAGAAACGCGTTTATTGCATCCATTTTTTTAGATGCTGATGACCGGGCTTAAAAATCAGCTCTCAAAATTGTGGAATGTATTGATAATTAATTCCTGATAACTGGCCTTGCTGGTAAATACGCAGTGACTTCATCAGTCTGGTCATTGATATTTCTAAGTCGAGAGATCTCCATCATATACCTTGAAAATCAGCATTCGAAAAATGTCGCCATTTGCTCTCTAGGCAGATGCCACCCTCTACTACAGTAAAGAACTTCCAAATCTGATCTTCTTAAGTTTAATGTTTTCTTTTTAAATTGGGCTTTTTTCTGACACTGGACAAATAGTATTGAGGTAACCCATACAGATTTTCTTTTTTAAATCGAGTTAACCCCAAGCAAAGCAGTTAATCTACTAAGACATAAGTCGTTCCTGGATGTCAAAGAATTAAAAAAAAAAAAAAACGTTAAGAAAAAGCGAGAAAAAAAGACGAGAAATCAGGAGGACAGTAAATAGCGATTGACATTTCATTTAAATTTCTGAAGATTAAACTTGGCCAGAAAACATGGAAACGAAACAGAGTTCCACAACTGAGAAGTGCGAGAAAATAAACTCTTAGTATAGAATTTACGGTTAAATCTAGCTGACTTAACTGTAAATTGATGTGACCTCATTGCCAATTTAGTACTGCGTATTAAATCCATAAACTCTAGGAACCATAGCTCCTCTGAACAATCACAATGAAATTATTTATATAAAAGGCAAAGTGAGGCAACTTTACGGCAGTGGGAAAGTGGCTGAAGCTGAGATGCCAGGTCATAGCCAATAATATTGCTGATTCTTTGGATTTTATCAGGAAAATGAATCGTTTTTGCAATATTATTTGATCTTGAATTTTGTTTCATGTCGTCTCCAGCTTCATATTTTCCGAATTTCTACTTTTCTTATTTATCCCGTTTATTCTATGATAGAAGCTATCTATAGACTCGTTTCTATGAAGAAACGAGAGGAAGATGATCGAAACGACACATGTCAACCGGTTGGCTAAAATTTCATCGAAACGTGCTGGCTAGCCTCACTAGGGAATTTGAGTAAGGTATGGATCTTAACCCTTTTAATTCTTGTAGCCTACCCAGCGTCTTCGCACCTTTTAAGTGTCATTGTACCATGAAATAAGACCCTCATTTACTCCAAAAGGAAATTATACTGAACAATTTTGATATATTATAATGTAACTACAGTGCTGTAGTTTTAGTGTGATTTTCAATAAACAATCATCAAGTCGAGAAAGCTCGGCATTACATGACATGCTGCTTCCATCCATTCCTGTCACTCATTCCATTTGGAAGCTCATCCAGTCTGCAGCCCGTCTCTTCAATCAAATGTTAAATGCATATCTTCTTTGGTTGATCTTGTGTTTTTTATCCATGGTATGGTATCCAGAGTAGAATGTCTCCAAATAGTTCTTTGCTACACCAACAGTGAACAGCAAATCTTTGTCTCTGTTGACGTATTAATTTGCTGATGTGAAGTATGTTGCCATAGAGATCTTTCTTTGTTGAGTGATCTTTCCGGAATTAGTGCTGCTTGAAGAATTCGTGTGTAAACACCATCTTTTCTAGTTTGGCTGTTTGTGTCCAGGTTGACGAGCCATATACAAGGACGGACTCTACTGAAGCTCTGAAAAAGTTTCTCTTCAGTTTGTCCGGTAGATTTGATTTCCAGATTTTTTTCATTTTATTTATTTCTCTCCAGGCTTTTCCCAGCCTGATGTTGGCATCATTCTCAGTGGAGGCAATATAGCTACCCAGGCATTTGAATTCGTCTATTTGCCTCATGTTTTCTCTGTTCAGACGTTTTATACCTGTCGATGTCTCATGATTCAGGTAAAAGAATTCTGTTTTACCCGTATTGACATACAGTCCAATCTCGTGGGCTACATTTTCGATGTTTGTGATGGAGTGATGTTGTTTCTCTTAGACGGTCAGCCAGTATCTCTAGATGGTCAACATAGTCAACATTAGAGACCTCCTCGGCGTCGTGGCGTCTGCTGTTTCATTCAGTGACAGGGAAGCCAAACTATAAGTTATTATCTAGGGATTTTCTCGACACATATTCAAGATAGATGGTGAAGAGAAAAGGCGAAATCTGGTTTTGAAGGACTCTTGCAGTAATATCAAAACCTGTGTGTCTCCATCAGGTAACTGTATCATGGAATGAGTCTTGTGATACAGTATTATGATGGCATCTATAGTTTTCTTAGGTATCCAATATGCAAATAGTATTTCCTTCATCTTCACATGATGAATAGAGTCAAATGCCTTCGCGAAGCCAACAAACAGGAGGGTGGCTGGAAGGTTTTTGGATTGCACGCCTTCCAAGACTCGTCGAATGGCAAGAATCTGTCCTGATGTTGACCTGTTGGTGCGGAAGCCATTTTGATTTTTCCTAAGTATTGACTCAATTCCAGGTTTTATTCGGTTCAGCAACATCAGGTTATAGGTTTTTGCTGCAATAGCTGTTAATGAGTTACCAAGATAGTTCTTTGTGAGTCCAAGGTTGGCCTTTTAGGGAAACGAAAGAAGGTACCCCTCCCTTCATCTGTCTATAGGGTCTTGATTGTAAACGTTGCTGCAAAGGTCTAGTAGGACATGAAATTAATTTAACTTCCATACCTCAGCTGATATCTCTTCGAGTTCGCAGGCTTTCCTATTTTGGAATCTTCTTACAATCTTAAGGTCTTCTATATAGATAGGAACTATCTCTTTTTCAGAGATCTGGGATGGCGAGCAAATATTGGAAGTGGCGTTGCTACAGTGTTAGCCGTTCCTCTTGGCTGGAAGCTTTTTACCTTGAATGTAAACAATGCAAATTTTAAATCTTTTGTTTTATAATCTGTGCCTAGCAGTTTATTGTGTTATATACGATTTTACGAATTTTTATTTTATTTTTATTAACTATGATCTAACAAAACTTATCCAGTAGACTTTCGTTGTAACATTTTACAATTTTTTTAGTTTTTACTTATCCAATACAGTAAAAAATATATTTCGCTTGTAGTGATTCATAAGCAGAATTCTGATTTCAATGTATTTTCATTCAATGTATCTAATACAAAAGATATCAAATTTATTTCGATTTATTCTTGAAATAGTAAAATTCTTATGTCGTTTTGTAAGCAAAAACCTGCTCAAATTAGATATTTCTGCACGTTTTTTCAGACGATTTTTAAAAGTAAATGCTCAGAAATGCATAAAAGCGATTAATCTAATTTTTTTTATCTTAGTCCTTATCACTTTACACGCCAGCTTTCATCCCGAGTGCCATATTGATTTTTTAAAAAGGTGAAAAACATCACCCTCCGCCCTAATGCATATCCGACTCTTATATTCACTACGTCACCATCCCGCCAATATTACGAGACGGAATGTGGTTCTACAGAAGGATAATGAGAATTTCTTGGACGGAGCGAGGAATTCTTAAAGAAAAGGATACCAATAAGACACGTAAATTTTATTGGTCGGTTAATGAGAAAGGAGATTTTAGAAAACTTTACTCACGTCGGAGAAGTTGCTTGATTTTGTTTAGCGGCATATCAACACATCCATGGGTTATTTAATGCGAAAACTAAATATTTTTATACGTTATTTTAAGATTTCAACTACAGATAATTTGTACCAAATTTCATCCAAAGGTATTTGTTTTTTAGATATATACTTTGTAGAACATAAAATGCATTTTCTGTAATTTTACAATAAAAATGCATTTTATATTTTTTTAAGTTGCCTTAAAAGTCATTTTCCTATAAAATCTATTGTTGGTCATTTTATTATAAAAAATATACTGTAGATCGTTGTTTGTGAGTTCACTATTAGCCCAGTGCTGGGATCCTATCGAAATGTTTTGTTATATATTAAAAAAAAACGAGCATATATTGTTTTGGTTTTGGTATGGGGATAAATTTAAAATAATTTTACATTGAAAACAGACCCCCATAAACTTGAATTGATGGTGATATGGAAATAGAATTATTGTACAACCCAATAATTCTTCCCAGGTTTACTCGAATTCTTATTACTCATCCAATCCTGCAATTCCAGGGAGACGCCATATCAGGCCCAAAATGAAGTCACATTTGAGCGCAAGCTGCCCAGACCTCACTCTCCAAAGACATTCCTTGGTCGTGCCGTGGCAAACCTTCTCAGTAAGAACACCTCATGCCACTTACATTGCAGCAAACCACACATGCTCCCTCCATATCCTCTCGGTAAGGAATAGGTACCACCCGAGCAGCTTTTTACCCTCGAATTACGGCCCTGTGGAATCGACTCGCAACAGGATTATTACAATCTTAACATTGTTCAAGGCTACGGCTAACCGTTATTTCCCACTTCTTTACACATAAATGATCTCCAAACATAACCCTCTACATCGAGTGGTCCCCGCGCTTTGTAAATGGTGAACCTTACTTTAAAAAAAAGCTTTTTGGACAGATTTTAAAACTAGGAATATCGTTCCACACGAACTTGCGTAGACCAAAATCAATCAACATTGAAAAAAATGTCTTTTTTTCTTTTTTGCCAGATACTGAAAAAGTAAGAAGTTATTTTGGACAGAGGAATGGGTGACGATTAAAAAATTGCTCTATTACAAGAATAAAAAATATAATGGAATAGTCTTAATTGGTTGATGGATCTTATAAACAGTTGTTGAGGTATTTAATGCCGAAATCTGTTTTTATTATACTTCGGTGTATAGGCAAACAATCCCCGTGTTCATAATTGAGTCCGTAGGCAAACATTGGTCGCCATTACTATGCGACTGGAGGAAAAAGATCGGCCGTATTTATGCTTGAATCTATTCGTCAACATTGATTGTGTTTGTACCTGAGACTGGAGACAACCATTGGTTATGATTACACTTGGAACGATAGGAACAATATTGATCGGGCTTATGTTTGAATCTCTTCGCCACCATTAGACGTGATCATACTTGAAACTGTAGGTAAACGTTGATTATGTTAGTAATTTGGCATAATGGAGCTGACTAACTTGGCTAATAGTCTAACTCTCTGCCTTCGGACGGACAGGAACTCGGACGAGGCTCCGCCGAAGGCCAGAGTCCCGTTCGGGGTGGTTGACTGCCCCTGAACCCGTTTATGCGGGGTTCAAAGAGGGAATATTTTTGGCCGAGCCTACGGGCTAGGAGATCCCACGTTAAACCCGGCCTTGTAACACATGTAACCCTCGTGGGGGGGTAGCTAAATATCACTTTGGCATAATGAAGCAGCATCATTCCCGTCCATACACTGTGTATAAACGTTGATCATGTTTATAACTGACTCTAGAAGTAAATATTGGTTGTGCTTATACTTGAGGCAAACATTAGTCATCTGCGCCCTACTGCACTATAATGTAGCCAATAGGAAGGCCATTTAAGGGTATGGTTTATTTAAGGCTTTTTCACTACAGCAGTCTAGATGTGACTCTCTGCGGCTTCTGGATTCACCAAAGAAACATTAGGAAATATGGAACAGCTGATGGCAATCCCGGGACACAAATTTGCATATTGTTTTGAAAATTGTAAGAGACGATGGGATAAGTGCGTGAGATCCCATATTTTCTTTGCTACACATACGGAAGTAACAATATGCAGGCTCTGAATGTTCACCTATCAAATTCCGCTGATAATTTACGTCATTTTTTTTGTTTTGTTTTTTAATTTTCTCCTGGGTCGCAAATCTTTCCTTATTTATTGCATTTAGTAGCCTTCTATAACAGTTAATTCCAGTTGCTTCGTGGACACTTACCCTTTTTTGAGTGGAATAGGATCCACTTCTTTTAGTGGTGGTATATTCTATCTGATCAACAATGTCTGAGCGACCGTGCTTTTTTTGCGCACACGCCCCCTACATATGTTGGGTTTCCAATGTCAGTTTCAAAGCTTCCATTCGTTTGGCCCTAGAAAGAGGCTGCTATGTTTTTGTATTCTTATCCGCTATTTGCCTTCACATCTCCCAATATCCATTAGATTTTGTAAGGATTCTGTGGAGTGATCCACTCCCATATATCATCTGTCGAGCATGATAAAATATGTAGAGGGAGGGAGAGAAAAGAGAAAGAAATGATTAACATAGAATGAACAAAGGGGGTGTAAGAAAGAGAAAGATGAATGATGGGCAGGTTTTAAGAAAGAAAGAAAGAAGTGATGAGTGAAAAAAAGGAGAAAGAAGTAACTGAATAAGATTGAAGGAACAGAATGTATTTGTGTATGAGAGAGAGAGAGAAAGATCAAAATGGATAGGTTTTAAGAAAGGAACAAACAAAGTATATAATCTGCAGAAAAATGAAGAAAGAGAGTTTTAACGATACCATGAGAAAGAAAGAAAGAAAGAAGGAAAGAATGATTAATAACAAATCTATCAGAAAAGAAAGAAAGAACATTAGCACGACTAAAAGAAAGAAAACAAGAAAGAAAGAAATGACATTAGCAAGGGTAAAAGAAAGAAAGAAAGAAAGAAAGAAAGAAAGAATGGGTAATAACAAAACTATCAGGAAAAAGAATGAAAGAAAGAAAGAAACATTAGGAAAGAAAGAAAGAAAGAAAGAAACATTGGCAAGTGTAAAAGAATGAAAGACGAGAACAAAAGAAAGAGAGAGAAAGAAAGAGAGAAAGACATAACTGTTTAACATTGAATGAACAGAAAAATTTGTTTTAAGAAAGAAAGAAAGAAAGAAGGAAAGAAAGAAGGAAGGAAAATTATATTAGAAGGTGCGAAAAAACAACCAAACAAATGTCCGAAAGAGAGACTATAAAATATGCCACACTTTGTCAAAATCCTTTGATTAAATTAATCGCTATTGTAACACGACGACTATCAAGTCGCTATATGCAAAGTAGATATTGGCAATCAATCATCCTCGAACTGGATGGGTCAACGAGGAAACTAAAGAATGGAGCGCTGAATATTTCAAAGATTTTGAGATCTTTCAAGGCTAGAAATTGAATATTGAGCAGCTTTGCTAAATAGCCCTTATCATAGCCCACTGTAGAAGTGATAGAAATTATTAGGGGAATTTGAATAATCATAATTAATTGAATCGGCTTGAGTCATATTGTAACGATCTTATATATATATATATATATATATATATATATATATATATATATATATATATATATATATATATATATATAAATTAATTAATTTAAAATATGTTTTTTCGCTTACTTACTGTTCTTTATATATATATATATATATATATATATATATATATATATATAATAGCTGGTCATTTGTATATATATATATATATATATATATATATATAATAGTTAGTCATTTGCATATATATACATATATATATATAGAGAGAGAGAGAGAGAGAGAGAGAGAGATAGATAGATAGATAGATAGATAGATAGATAGATAATATTAGTGGTAAATATACATACAATTCACTTTCCTTCGCCCCATCTCTCTCCCCCACCTCATCTTTCCCTCCCTCTTATTCTAACATTAAATTGTCTATGGTGTGTGTATGTCACCACGAAATGTATCTTTATACATCCGACAACATTCATTTTTCTCTCACTTAAACCCCTTCCATCCACCTCTCCTAAAATTCTCTCTGTTAAGTTGTAATCTCCCTCCTCCTCCTCATACTTACACTCTCTCTAAATTCTGTTTTTATTTCCGGAGTTGTTTTTTTCTGTTTTCTTTTTGAATTTTTAGGTCTGATGAATTGGATCGTATTTACGATTCCAATGGAATAAATTATGACCATGGAATATTAGTGTTTAAGCCTTTTTATTATATATATATATATATATATATATATATATATATATATATATATATATATTTATTTATTTGTTTGTATATAATGATAGCTGGCCACTCGTATTCGACAAGGTCGGTTAGCCAGTCCCTATTGCAGACGCTCGCTCAGACACATTTGATAGCCTAGCTCTTTCAAAGACTTTCACACCGCATATGGCGACATTTCCATACTGTTGTTGACATCTTTGGTGCTGGGACCACGGATTCTGATGACTTCCCTACTCAGCGCCCGTTTCGTTCACTCAGACACGATGCTTGGTCTTCCTGGACGTTGTTCCATATGATAATGGCCTTCTTCCTAGAATTTCTTGACAATATTATTAACCGTTTGATGATTAACCTAGAAAAACCTATCAATTTCTCTATTTCACTTGCCAAACTGATGCCATCCTATTGTTTGCCCTCGTTAAAATTCACCAATTTCCTTACTTCTGCGAACTTTCATTGCAAGATAAAAGTCAACGATCGTTCATAGATGAGAATAGCTAGATACTGTATTGTGTGAAAAAAAAAGAAGATACGGTATGAAACAAGCCAAAATTGCTGGAATAAAGGGTAGCTAAAAACTTATCATTGCCCACTGTACAAGTGATAGAAATTATTAGGGGGATTTAAATAATCATAATTAATTGAACCGGCTTGCGTCATATTGTAACGGTCCGGGTTACTTATATATATATAGATATATATATATATATATATATATATATATATATATATATATATATATATATATTGAACAATAAGAAAAAAATAATATTTTGAACAATAAGAAAATAAAAAATAAAAAAATTATTATATATATATATAATTAAAAAAATTATTATATATATATATATATATATATATATTTATTTATTTCTGTGTATAATAATAGTTGGCCACTCGTATTCGAGGATACCAATCTACAAGATCGGTTAGCTAATCCCTATTGCAGACGCTCGCTCAGACACATTTATCAGCCTAGCTCTTTCAAAGTCTTTCGTGCCGCATATGGCGACATTTCCATACTGAAGGCGACATCTTTGGTGCTGGGACCACGGATTCTGATGACTTTCAGTGCAAAATATAAGTCAACGATCGTTCATAAATGAGAGTTGCTTGATACTAACACGGTATTATCTGAAAAAAAGAGAAGATACGTTATTACATAAGCCCACATTGCTGTAATTAAGGGTGGCTAAAGACTTACCATAGCCCAATGTAGGGTGAGTAATATTAATATGGTCGCGAGAACAGTTGTCTGGCGTTCTGATTGTCCTAATTAAATAAACCAACATACTAATAAATATCTGAAGGTTCAAAATGTAAAAGCCCAAGTAGGCGCCCATACTTGGAATCGTTCTTCATTTTTCGAGTTACGAAGAGTTAAATTCTTGGTTTGTCTTTTGGCGTATTGCACCAAATCGAGATGTATAGCTTAACGGTAACAAATGGCACCCACTTCTAGCCTGTCACAGTTATTGGTTTAGTCACACTGTTGGAGTCGTTGGGTCGATCACATATCTTATAATAGCATGTTGTTTATCCAGTAGTTAGCCGCTTTGGAAAAAGAAAGTGTAGTAAAATGAAAAAAAAATGTTGGGGAATATGTCTACTTTATATTGGTGGGTGTATGTCAAACGACTGAATTAGAGTGCACAAGTTCAAAAAACGAAGAGAATAATTGGGTGAAACTTTGTACATTAGACAAGGGAATAATTCTGCTGCAAGCAAAAAGTTTGCCTTCCGATGGACCCTTTCCGGCTTTTACTGTTTCTGATTTCAGGGGCACTTTTGAATGCATTCGAAATAGTCTTCCCTCTTCTCAAAACGATTGACTTTCGATCAATAATAGACATATTTCACTCTAGCAAAAATTAATCACTTTAAATTAAAATTCTTTAACTGACGTCTCCTTTGGTTTGTTTTGTTTAGATTTTTTACCAACCTCAAGGAGTTATTTAATACCGACATGATTTTTATTGTGGTTACATGTATTGCTGGTAATATATATTTTTTCCTTCGTATCCATTTCATAATGTGTGACGTCATTTGTTTACATTTGGATAAGCATCGAGCAGATATGAATGTACGAGAGAAAATCATGGAGAATTGTAGTTTAAAAACAGTAAAATCGACCTTGCTAACCGAAACACTCCTCTGTGGCTCAATCGGTAAAAGCACGTCAGGCTATATATGACGGTTCCTTATAGGATACAGGTTCAATTCTTGTCGGGGGACGCATATTTTCTATGAAAATTTCTCAGACATTCAGGCCGGTAAATGTTGTTTAATACTGTTTATTATAAACAGAGCATTTATTTAAATATTTGTATCTATAAAAACAACGTATGAACATAAAAAAATGTCTTAATATATATATATATATATATATATATATATATATATATATATATATATATATATATATATATAAATTTAAATAAGAACAGACCACTTTAAGGTTCCATGTAATAAATTATTTCACCACAGCCCTTTTAAAGAACTGCGGATCATCAGACTTTACTTCCAAACAAAAAATGAAAAGAAATTTACACATTTTTGACGGGCCGTATTAAACATATGTAAATTAACGAAGTGAGGAAGTGAGGGGGGAGAGAGAAGACATGAGTGAGTTAGCAGACATTGACACATTTAAACGGTTAACTTAACAGAAGTTATATATTGATATCGAAGGGGTAGAGAAGAAAAAACCCATAGAGAGAAAAAGAGAGAAGGAAGTTATGAGAGAAAGTGTCACTAATTTTCTTTGTAAAAAATGTTGGAAACAGACGCTGTTATTTTGTTTTACTTTGAAAGTGTTATTTTGGGGGTTCATAAAGATTATAATGTTTGATATAAATTTGAATGTCTCTAAACTGTCTACAAATAATTTAATTTGATTTTTTTTATTGATATAATTTTTTTAAATTTGGGAGATTTTCTATGAAATAGTAGATTAGAAAAATATTCATAGAAAGTACATTAAAAGAATAAAATTTTATTTTAAAATATAAGTTTACTTCTAGTAATCTTTTTTTAATCTCTTTAAAAAAAAAATTATTATTGATTATTAAGTTAACATCTCTATCCGTTTGAATTTTGTTCATGAATTTAACTCCTGACTGTTTCTAGATAGGTAATCTCTTTTACTTAAATTTTAGTTAAGTTAATATATATATATATATATATATATATATATATATATATATATATATATATATATATATATATATATATATATATATATGGTATTAAAAAAAAACTAATTTTTGTCTTTTTCATGGCAGTGATAAAATTTTGTACCACAAAACATATCTTTATATATATATATATATATATATATATATATATATATATATATATATATATATATATATATTTAAAAATATTTTGGTTTTATTATTAACACTCATGATAATAGAAAGTAAAATGAAAAAAATGCTAGCTAACCGGTTTCGAACCTCGCCAACAGGGCCAAATCAAGGTACATATGGTAAATTATATAAGAATAATAAAAAAGAACAATGGACAAAGTTTATTGGTAGGAAAAAATTAATGGCAATTAGTTTGAGGCCTAATAAAGTCCTTCTGTTTACAAAGAGAAGGCTTTTAAGATAAAATATAGATGGCCTCCAACAATTTTAGGTGGTAATTATATATATATATATATATATATATATATATATATATATATATATATATATATTAGTTATTATACATAATATCCCATGTCGAGAGCACATGGTTAGGGTATCATGCATTTCTTGCAATTTTCAAGTGCAGGTATATTCTAAGGGTTAAAACATATTTGCACTTGAAGATTGCAAGGACTGCATGATACTCTGAGTCGTGCTATTAATATTGGAAATTATGTATATTCCCTAATATATACATATAGATCTATCTCATAACATTCAGAAATGTATTTATAACACCTGAGGAAGGAATATATTTATACGTACGTGCAAATATTTATGCGTGTATGTAGATTTTTTTCTTACCCATTTATATATATATATATATATATATATATATATATATATATATATATATATATATATTTAAAATATGTATTATTATAAAAATAGCGATAATAACTTTGGGGAATGCGTCAGTTCCTATCACGCAAACAACATATACTATTTTTATTTGCTATTTTTTCCCAAATAAATGCAACAGATTAAAACCCACAAAGGCAATGCAACTGTAGTGATGGACGAAACGGAATATGCAGGAGAACTGGAAGATCGCACTATAAATTGTAGCTAGAGTAAAATAAAGAAAGTTCTAACCCTGATAACGGAATGAAAACTGTCGCAGATCCTAATCAAGAACAAGGACCACTTCCCATCTATTACATACAGGCAGTTGTCGCTGCGTTACACCAAGCTACCTCGCACATACGGTCTCCCCGAAAGTCACAAAGACGTATTCCGCTCAGGCCGGTTGTTAGCTGCCAATGCTCTGTTTGCATCACACCCAATGTAAGTAGCGCCCTTGCAGATATAATTTACCCATTAAAAGTAAAGTCACCTTCATATGTCCGAAAATCAGCCCAATTTGTGGAAATTATCAAAGATGCTCCCATTCAATCCAACCAGATGGTGAGCTTGGACGTGGTGAGTTTGTTCACCAAGGTACCCACCGAGTAGGCACTATCGGTAGTCAGGAATAAACTCGGCTCGGACTCACCCCTAGGAGAACGGACCAGTATACCAATAGATAACATGGTGGTCATGCTGACTTTCTGTACACAAACGACATACTTCGGAATAGAAGTAGACATATATCGGCAAGATGATGTGTTACCAATGGGCTCGCCATGATCACCAGATTTAGCTAATATATACATGGAAGAAATGGCATTAGAATCCGCATCACTAAAGCCAACTCTATGGCTAAGATAACTGTATGACACCGTCATACTCTGGCGACACCAGGAAGACGTCTAGCAACTCTTTGACTATGTGAATAAGATCATCGATACATTTCACAGTGGAGAGAGAAAACAACAAAAATTACCATTCCTGTAGGTACTAATATCTCGAACAGAGAATGGGTTCAAGTCATCTGTATACTGCAAGCCAACATTCATCGGACAATAACCCATCATCATCTTTCACCATCCATACAGTGTAAAGAATGGGATCGTCCGCTGTTCACAACATCGAGCAAAAGTCATACGTGTCGACCCAGGGGCATACGAACAAGAAATATTCAGTATAAGCAAAACCTAAAACGTGGCAACTAACCTGAGTACATGGCAATAGCTCCGACAAACTGGGATAGAATGGTGCAAGAGTATAACAACCCTCAGAAAACAGCTTTGGTCTGCCTACCCTATGTAAAGGGATTATCGGAGAATAATCTGTGATCTATATAAGATTAAGACTAATTTCAAAAGTTATTCAACATTTTTCAGGCACCTATCCCGAATAAGTCTTCTCTTTGAGCCGAACATGATTAAAGACTGTGTGTACGGCATCTCATGCAGTTGAGGTAAGAAATACAAAGGACAAACAGGCAACTTCCTCCAGATAAGCCTGCGGGAATACCGTAAACCCATAACACGAGGGGAAATAGAAAGCATCCGGCGTGGCTGACTACACATGGAGGGAAAAGAGAGATCACCGTCCCCTGTGAGATGAGGTTGAAATAACAGACAGAAAACATCACGGGAAAATACGAAAACGTAAGGAATCAGCACATATGCGAGGCCACAAAAATCTCCTAAGCTGTCCAAATGACTACAATATGGGAAACAGTAATACGGAGTGTTAGAGAAAAATACTAATAACAACACAATTGCAATATGAGTTCTGGTAAAAAAAAAATGTTACCGAGATAATAGGTTTAAAAGTCCCAAATATTCATAGATTGATATCCTCAACGACACATGGCCTAGTGGATAAAAGCGTTGGTTGGATCCAGTGATTGATACAAAAAGTTGTGAGTTCAATACCTCGCTACTGCTTACGTGAAAAAAAAAACTTGGTGAGTTTAGTTAAAGAGAAATAGGTTGATATTGATGCATCCCGAAGAGGCAAGGCACGTGGAAATAGAACAATCTACGCTGGTGGATGGAATTTCAATCGAAACGTCGTGAATATGACAATAAAGATGTGAATAATATGGCAATTGTCCAAACAATGTAAATAACGGTGAAATATATATTTCAAACCACTTATACTTAATTAAATTATTGTTTGACTATATTCCTGAGATGAGGTATTATGTACCCTATTTACATTATTCGGACTTTTGTTCTCTTCTTTGTCACCATATTTATTACAACGTTTCGGCCCTTGTACGCTCCGGCCTTCTTCAGGTGGTTGCAATGTCGAACTGCACCCTTTATTTTGCTCACTGGGATAGACTGTTCTAGTTCCACGTGCCATGTTTAATGGATGTCAGTTATCAGTTATCTCCTGTTAATTTCCCTCTCCAAGTTCTCCATTGAACTCACAGTCTTTGGGTCCTGTCATTGGATCTAACCAATGCCTTTATCCACTGTACCATGTGTCGTCGAGGAAACACGGCCGAAACGTTGTGATAAATATGCCGACAAAGATGTGGACAATAGTCCGAATAATGTAAATAGTGTAAATTATTATTACTTGATATTCTCAGAGCTTCAGACTTTCATTGATCTGTTTCGATTATTGGCAGAACATGTATTCTTCCCATAGACCTCTGATTGAATTTTATCATTTTTGGGCCGTTAATTATTAAGTATAACCCAAGACTGTCAATGTTAAGATAAAACAGTATTTAATTACAGCCACAAATAAATACTTATCAAGAACAAAGAAGTGAGAATCAACCTAAGATAATTAACCATTTCAATGAATACCTTGTTGGTTGATCGGATCGGCTTAACGCCCGGTAAATCCTAAATCAAAACTCAAATCAACAACACACAATAATTCACACTAATTCGACTGGATAGCTCCATTAAATAGTCACTCAATACCCACCCCAGTCAATAGCCTGACACCGCTATTTATACACCTGGTGGAAAACATATTCATAAGTCCAGTGTGTCACTCTCAAACCTCGGTGGTAATTACTCCTTTTTTTCCCTATATAACAATTTTAAACTTGTAATATCCGTGAAAATTCTGTTTTTCTTTTTCGAATTATATGATGTATCTTAATTCTTCAATTAATAATTGAATAATCCCATGGAGATTTCTACGCTAATAAAATAACCGTAGAAATTTTGATACCGAATCGTGAAATATTTGAGCTTAACAAACTATAAGAAAATATTTCAAATAGCAATCATGAATATTAATGCTGCTTGTAAATTTAAGAAGTAAGGCGGTAAAAATGAAAAGATTTGAAATTGAGAACGTTTACCATTTCGCTGCAATAAATACTAAACGCTTTGATTTCTCTCCTCCTTTTTTCTTTCTTTTTCTCACCGAAAACAAGTAACGTCTCTGATATGCCTTTCCCATATTTCCATGCGCTGAAAACGAAATAGTCCATTATTTATGATATATTGACAGAACGTAACGGTCGTGCTAACGAAGGAACTAAGGACGGGACCAGCACAATTATCATATGATTATTATTTGCAATTCTTTTAAAGGACGATTTTAGAATTTTTTTTATTTGTCTACTAACGGGTGTTTCATTAAGACGGATCAAAATCAGTTTTATTGATGTAAATTTATTTATTTCTATATTGTATTGGCTTGTTCGCTTAGACCTCACTTTTGAGATGACCCTAAAGGAAGAAATCTAAAGGCCCCAAGTCTCACGATCGTGGGGCCCAACTGATTTCAATGTTACGAGAGATGGTGCGAGCTCGGAACTTCTCATTGTATTTCTGTCTGAACGTCCATTTTCGTAATAGGCTTCGATAAATTTAACATGTTGTTTAATTGTTAATCTTTCCATGGTTGAAATTGCCAAATATTTAAGTTTTTAAATCTGAAAGAAAAACAAAAAATAATCATTAGACGCTTAAACTTAATTCACATTTACAATCAGTTCAATTTATTGGAACAGCTTTTATCTCGTATGTTAACATGCTACTGATGGAAAATGAATACAAATCTTTGTCAAATCTATAAACACTTGAGCCTAAATATATTCATATTAAACAATAGTCGATGGCACTAAAATATGAAACTAACAGGAACACTCTAAACGCTTGAAATTTTTTTTATTCAAAGTAAAAACGCCACAAAATCTACAGTGACATAAAATATAAGTTTAAGCTTGTAATATTTGTATATTTCTTTAAGCATTTCGCCCCCTACTCCGCAATAAAGTCGATAATTTCACCGGGACGCAATGAGTTACAGGGACAGAAAGAGAATGAGAAGACTTAAGTGAGGAGAAATGAGAAAAAGAACAATAAAAGAACAGGTTTCAGGAAGACAGAAAATGGCGATTGACGTTGCATTTATATCATTGAAGTTCGGATGTGGCAGGAAACAGGGCAAGAAAAGAAAAAACTTAAAATCGGTCCAAGTTACTGGAACAGCTTTTATCTGGAGAATCTAGAGATTCCTCTGTTATTTTAATGTGCTCGGAACCTTTTTTCTTGGCATCGTTTGTAAAGGGTCTGCCCAAATTCTCACTGTCTTTTTTCTCTCGATCTGAACGACAGAAGAAAGTAGAATCTACAGGCTTTTCCGAGGAAAATTAATACGAAATGGCACATGCGTACTACTGTTTACTTTAATGGTAGTTGTCTATGCACATTAGTAAATGCCTATCTGAATTTTGATGCAAGAAAGTATAAATGTTTGTCTGTGCATATAGAAGCTGTAACATCGAGTGATCGATAGATGGATGCATGGATGGATGGATTATATGAATCGGGTAAACTCAGAGAGTCACACTGACAATTTATAGGTAGATTCATCAATGATTAAACATTAAGATGATATTTTAGAGAGGTATGCAAAAGCATAGATAGATAGATAGATAGATAGATAGATAGATAGATAGATAGATAGATAGATAGATAGATAGATATGAACAGAATGAGATAGCTTGATTGAAAATATGAACAGACTGGGATAGATAGATAGATAGATATGAACAGAATGAGATAGCTTGATTGAAAATATGAACAGACTGGGATAGATAGATAGATAGATAGATAGATAGATAGATAGATAGATAGATATGAAAAACTTTGAGATAGCTTGACTGAAAATATGAACAGATTGAGATAGATAGATAGATAGATAGATAGATAGATAGATAGATAGATAGATAGATATGAATAGACTGAGAAAGACTGCAGACTGGGATAGATAGATAGATAGATAGATAGATAGATAGATAGATAGATAGATAGATAGATAGATATGCATAGACTGAGAAAGACTGCACTGGGTTAGATAGATAGATAGATAGATAGATAGATAGATAGATAGATAGATAGATAGATATGAATAGACTGAGAAAGACTGCAGACTGAGATAGATAGATAGATAGATAGATAGATAGATAGATAGATAGATAGATAGATAGGCGTTACTGTAAAGAACTGAATTTGTGGTCCAGTCGACGAATGTCTTGAATAATTTGAACAGATCAAAGAACAAAAAATGAAAAGATGAAAAGTCTAATCGGAACTAAAGAGAAACTACAGTTAATATTTAGCATAAAACAGCTAAAACGTTTACGGCATATTTGTAATTAGAAAAGAATGGACATTCATATTGGGGGTCCTGAGGGCCGCTTTCCAACCAGCAATAATAGATTCAAGGATCTAACTGCCAAGATGTAGGATATGAATAGATTCTGGAAAACCATATAACTGGGGTGCAGGCGCTGTAAGCCTGCAAGAAAATTTTAAAATTGGGCCAATTTCAGGGGAATTTTGACGGTATATGAACTGGATATTAGATCATATTGTAAAGCTATCATTAGCTACTTTAACCCGTTGGTTTGTGGTTCTATCACTAAAATAGCCTTATTTTAATAACAAAGTTTGAAAAAATATCGATTTCGCTGAAAAATTTACTCATTAATAAAAATTGCATCTATAGCGGCTCTGGGATTAAGAGTCCTGAAGCTTAAGACTCATTTGTTTCTTTGATGGTCCCACACTGAACAGAATACAATTAAATAAAGCGAAAAAGAACAATGCCGTCAGTAATAAATTATAGAAAATACATAGAAGGTTGAGCAATTCTCGCAAAATGGCGTTTATTACTGAGAGCAACAAAAGGTTAGAAAAGGAGATAACCGACTTGATAAGTTTGACCAAATGGCTCCCGGAACCATTACCACAAATACAAGAAGCTGTGGAGGACCGTGATCGTCTAATTCCTGAATGTACATGACATAAAGAAAGAAAATGAAAAAGACACTTTTTGACACGTTTGGGCGAAGGGATAGAGGAATAAGTACCACAGATACAAGGAGAAGCTATAGAGGACCGCGACCGGTTATTTTCTGAATGTACATGACGTATAGAAATAAAAGGAAAGAGAATCTCTTTGACATGTTTGTGAAAATGAATACAAGAACAAGTACCGCAAATATAAGAAGCTGTGGAGGATCATAATCGTCTATCACCTGAAGGTGCATGGCATATCGAAATAAAATGGAAAGAGAACATCTTAACAAGTCGGAGAAAATGGATACATGAAAATTAACCAAAACTACAGGGAGAAGATGGGGAGGACCATAATCGTTAACTACTGAAGATACGTGGCATATATAAAGAAAATGAAAGCGAACTTCTTTGACACGTTTGTGCAAATGAATACAGGAACAGGTACAACAAATAAAAGAAGCTGTGGAGGACCATGATCGTCTATTTCTTGAACATACACGGCAAATAGAAAGAAAACAGAAGAGAACCTATTTGCTGCGTTTGGTCAAAGGAATACATGAACAGGTGTCAAAAATAAAAGAAGCGGCAGAGGACCGTGATCGCCTAATTCATAAAGTTATAAAAAGAAAATAGAAAATAACCTTTGACAAGTTTGAGCAAATGGATACAAGGACATATACCACAAATGCAAGAAGCTGTGGAGGACTGTGATCGCTAATTTCTGAAGGTATCCGGCATGTAGAAAAAAAGGAAGAGAAACTCTTTGACAAGTTTGAGGAATCGCGTGAAATTTTTAGTAACACAAAGAAAAGATAGGGCTCTTATATATATATATATATATATATAGTTTAAAGTCTTTGAGTCATTCTTATTTAACCCACAGCTGGAGGAAGAGATATTCGTGTATTTGCCAAGGGCACAGTAAAACGTGAACAAAGTAGAATAAACCAGAATTTGAACATGCTAATTCCATTTTCTGTGCCGATGGGCCATACACATACCAGATAAACTGACGAAAACCGAGTTAGAATTTTAACTGTAACTACTGTTATTAATTCAATTTTCTTGTATAAAAGAATGACTCTAAAACTCGTTTGCACCGTCACATTGACCCGCATATTGCCTCTAGTATGTCACGAGGAGTATAGCTGGCCACTCGTGTTCGAGGATACCCGTTTACTAGGGCGGTAGCTAATCCCTTTTGCCGAAGCTTGCTCAGGCACGTTTGTGTTTATTCAACACCCACAGGGCCCATCTGTGATGTATCGTGCAACTATGCTGAGCAGGCTTTAGTTAGGGCTTCTGAGAAAGAGCGTTTAACTTAGAGTGATCAACAATTTGAACAAGGCCAGCATTCTCAAGGCCTCGGGTTACGAGGAGTAGCAGGGATGAAAAGAGCTGAATGGACACACGTGCAATCTTCTATGAGTACTGCCCGGTTGATGAGTATAATAGCTTCATGCAATAAGGCTTACAACAATCCCGACTTACAACTATTCGTGGCCTCCAATAATCTTGTTTCAAATTATGTTTTTTGCCTCTTACATAAGGTAGCATAGGTCAGTGTCTGGTTGAACCCTGAATTGCATTATTGTGCATTTGCTTTCTTTTGTTGTGTTTGGGGAAACTTATTGCCCTTCAATATGGCTTCAAAGCATTGAGTGACCTCTTCTGATGGCCTTTCCTAGAAGAAAATTAAAGTCATCACCATGGGAGGGAAATTAGACATTGTTAAACGCTCTGAAAAGGGAGAAACAGTAACGAATATTATCCGTTTTTTTGGCTTAAGGCGTTCGATTGTCGATTGTTAAAACAAATTCACATGTGTATACATATTGTATTTCCCTGTAACAAATAAGGGCATTTTCTTGTTAAACTATCAGTTGGTAAATTCCGGATAAAAAAAACAACAATCACGTTTGTTTTTGTTTAACCCACAGATTTTCTTCCCAATATTGCAAGAGAGACAAGATCTTAGCTTTGTCGTCTTATCTATCGAGAGCTAATAACATTCCTGGCAATAAATATTCGATCAGTTTAAAAGAAGTTCATTTAGTTATAGCTATTATTTTCATTTCATTATATATATATTGTATTTATGTCCAGCCTATGTTATAAAAATGTGTTGTTATGTAGTAGATTATTACTTTACTATCGGCGTGGTGTAATGGTTAACGAGCTTGTCTCGCTAAAACAGTTACAAACTGAAGAGTGAGTTCGATCCTCAGTGGGGACCCCGTATTTTCGTCCTTGGGCTACATTTATCAGTACTATTGCGTTAGCATGGGTGGGTGAGCAAATGAAAATATTGCGACACAATTAGCAAAACCTTAAAAGGTTATTTAAAAAAAATGAATATCAAGACAAAGTATTTAAAACAACATTAATCAAAGAATAGTAAAAATAATTAAGTGAAAAAAAAATTAATACTTATTCAAATACTAACACTATAGTATTACCACTTCCATATCACTTGCTCTCTCTCTCTCTCTATATATATATATATATGTGTGTGTGTGTATATATATATATATATATATATATATATATATATATATAGGTTAAGACTCATTTGTGTCTTTGTTGATACGACCTGACGTTTGCGTTTAGCATGAAACAGACTGTCGCCTCTAAGTGTTGACTTCTATGTTCACTTTTATATTTACACACGCTCTATCTCTGATATTGAGCACTTTATCCCATAAATATAGCACACCTTAAGACTATATTTCTTCATATATATATATATATATATATATATATATATATATATATATATATATATAATTATTTCTTTAAAAATATGATTCAATAAATAATTATATTTAGGCTCTAAATTTGTATCGAGGACTGTTTTTTAAAAATAATAACAAAAATACTAAAGAACTTTGGATTATTTACCTAACGAGTTCTTTCCTATTTTCTATATATTTTCACACACACACACACAGACACACACAGACACACACACACACACACACACACACATTCATATATATATATATATATATATATATATGTGTCGGGTTCAATATTTCGCGGCACAATTAAGAGTATTGCGCGACACATTAGTGTGCGTCTGCACTGTGATTAACAATCACTGATGTAAGTGCTTATTCGCAGAAAATTGCGGGTACGTTTCGACTTACACTTAAAATCTCGTTACGTAAGTCGTAAGTCGATGACCACTTTTATGACTATATAAAACTGTTACACCCGTTATCAGCCTTGACAGGCACGGTTATTCAAAAGTGAAATAGTGAAGTCTGGAGGGAAAGGGAGAAGTCAAATACGAAAATTGCTAAAATGTACAAAGATATTAATTCTTCGTGGATTTTGTTTGTTTTAGATCTTTCTAGAAATTTCTTGCATGCTTTTCTAATTGAAACCTTATTTTCCGTTTCGGATTTATCTAAGTTTTTCCAAAAGGAAAAAAAAAAGTTCTTTTTCTTTTCTTTCTTTTTCTTTTCTTTCTTTTTTTTTTTTTTTTTGAAATCTTTGATAAGGAAGGCGAAAAGGGGCAAGAAGCCAAAAGAAATTGTACAAACAAAATGTTTGGTTTAAAAAAAAAAAAAAAAAAAAGACACCACAGAAAGAAAGAATCACAAAACAGTTCAATTAGTGTGTAAACATATTCGACATTATTAAACAAAATCTGTCCTTCATTTAAATCTGCATTTTTACATTCCCCACTGTTTTTTTTGTTTTTGGTCTTTTTTTTTTTTTTTTTTTTTTATGACCGTGAGCCATTTAACGCTGATTGAACAGAAAAATGATCTTTTCATTGCGATGAAAAGTAACAAAAAATATATGCGTAGAAATCGCCTAAAATTAATAAAGTAAATTTCTTTTTTATTAAAATTATTTTGACGTTAAATATTTGGTTTGGTTTGTTTTGTTTTACGGCATATCAACCCCAATGGCTTATTTAATGCCGATAAAATTTTTACTGCTGGTAATATTCACTTTTCTCAAAAATCTAATTCTGGTAATATTTTTTTCAAGAATATGTTGATGGTAATAATTTTTTCATAAAACTATTGCTGGTAATATTTTTTCCTCAAAAATATATAACTGGTAATAGTTTTTTTGTTTCTTCAAAAATTAGTTGCTGGAAATATTTTTTTACGAAGTATTTCGGGTATGAAAACTTGATTTTACACTTTCATAATGTTTTTACACCAGTTTCGGGGTTAACTGTTTGCTGATAGCTGGGAGCCTAACAGGTGCTACTGGGTCAGGGTAGACCAGGCATCAGCAGCAATTAAGAGGTGGTTCCACGCTCCTCAATACCTCCCTTGCTGCTGGGCGTAGTTTATCGTCTTACCCAGGACGACGACATTAAAACGATTTCCAAATATCATGATCGTAATTTTTTTTATGCGCGGCCTTACTCGTATTCCCACTGATTCAGCAGATGCAAGAACAAAGCTGATGTAGGTCTGAGAATTTCAAAGAGGTCAAATTATACTGGTGTCATCTACCATTATTTTGACTTATTGAAGATTGTCACATCGGTGTCATCTCACATTGTTTCATATTGTAACAAGATGTGGCAAAATAGTTAGCAAGCTTGACTCGCTATATCATTTTTCACTGAGTAGTGAAGTCGGTCCTTACTAGGTGTTATATACTGTCGGATTTGTGGTTCGCTTAATAAATTACTAAAATCCAGATCAGGACCAATAATATCACTGATTTTTCTATGGATTTTGTCAGGAATCTCTAAATATATACCACTGAACCATATATGCCAACAATATTCTAAGCATGGACGAATTGTACACTTATAGATATGTAAGATAAATTCTGAGGAGAAGAATTGTCTAGCATGGTACAGTAAATCAATTTTCTTAGCAGCTGACCTAGTAATTGTTCAAAATAATCGTTCCACTTCATGTCAGCTGAGAATGTTAACCCGTGAAGGCGCAACGAATCACTTTCCTGGAGGTTAGCATCAGCCGTACTGATGAAGTCAGTGAGGGATCTCTCAATATGATTAATGGAGACTAATTTTGTTTTGGAGGCGTTAAAATTAACAAGTAATTCTTTGCCCCAGTTAATAATAGACTGTAAGTCATTTTTTAGATCAGCCAACCTTATCGCACTATCGAGAACGGAGTAAATGGTTGTGCTATCAGCATAGATACCAACTTGAGAGCTGATGTCATCAGGAGGGTCATTGATGAAAATTTAAAAGAAAGTAAGTATAGAGCACTGGGGGGTACCTGCATTATTACGAAATGATCTAGAAGAGTGGCCGTTCAGGACAACTTTCATTTCGCGATTAGGTAAGAAAGAATGGATCAGTTCAAAAATTCGTCCAATTGCCAGCTTAACTTTTCAGGCCGAAAGCCAAAATCTTCCGAATGCTTTCGAGGTATCCAAAGTAACAGGCTTCATCAGGCTTATCTAAAACTTCATAGACTCTTTTTGCAATGAATGTTAATGTATCGCCTGTTGGCCTAGAGAAGCGGAAGTCACGTTGCGTGTCTGGGAAAAAGGTCCTTCGAGGAAATGACTTTACTTTTCTATTTTTCTCGCTCTTTATTTATGATTCTGTTTTTGAATTCTTCCACACGCAGTAACCCCTTGGGACGGACTCGTTACACACACACACACACACACACACACACACACACACACAAAGACCTTGAAACCGAAATCTCAGAAATGTGGCACATGAGAACATTAACAATTTCAGTTGTATTTGGAGCCCTCGGATTGATTGGAAAAGAAGGGATTCCAGGTAGCCCATGCCTTAAAGAGATACAAAAAATTGTTCTCACAAAGCCAGCCCATGCCTTACGATGGGATTTATCTATGTAAAATATGTGTTTTGTTTGTTTTTTTTATTTCTTTTCTTTAATTGGTCAGTGGAAAATATCATGATGGCATTTCTAACCTTAGGTCTCTGGGCGGAACCCGGAAAGAAACGAGTACACACCAGAAATCAAAGGAAATAATAATAATAATAATAATAATAATAATAATAATAAGGACGAATGGTAGACTTGAAAGATGAACTCAGGTGAGAAAAACCTTCTGGCACCACACAGAGAACCAATTTTCCTTGCGGCAGATAAAGCTATTGATTCAATATAGTTGTTCTACCTCAGATCATTGGAAAACGTGAGACCAAAGTAATTTTAATGATAATAATAATTGGCATAAACACAACCTAGATCTGGTTACATAGACAGGACCTGTAACAATTTTATAGGACTTTACAATAAACACTGACAGAACAAACAAAGCTAATCGCCCCGACATCGTGATTAGAGACCGCACTGACAAAACGTGCCTTCTTAATAGCATTGCAGTTCCTGCAGATTGCAATGTATCTCTGAAGATCTTCATAAAACTATCGAAATACAAGGACCCTGAAACCGAAATCTCAAAAACGTGGCACATGGGAACCTCAAGAATCTCTGCTGTAGTTGGGACCCTCAGATTGATTGGAAAAGATTCCAATAGACTTAAGGAATCCCTGTAGCCCATGCCTTAAAGAAATACCAAAAATTATTCACACAATTAGAGCCCACACCTTGCGAAGGGTTTTATGTAAAATATGTGCAATTTGTTTTTTGAAAACTGCTCAGTGGAAAATGTCATGATCCCATTTCTGAACTTCCATATCTGGTCGGGACCCACAAAGAAATGTATATGCACCAGAAACCAAAGGAAATATGTTAATAATAATAATAATAATAATAATAATAATAATAATAATATGAGTTTATTGTTGCTACACAGGACCGAAGACTGGAACTATCAAGCTGTCTTGCACAGTAGTACGAACCCAATTTAACCATTCCGCCCTGTATTTAGTGACAATGACAAGAATTACTGTGATCACCTCACTGAAATAATACACAGAGAAATGGTAGCTGTAATATTAGCCGTTTCCTTCTAAGGAAACATTTGGCATCGATTGACCGGAGCCCCGCCAGTGGGTTGAAATTTAGAAAATCTTTCTCTCGAAATTATTTTTCAAGGAAAAAAGTTTCTCAAGGTCTAGTACCTTTTATCACAATTTCCAGGATTTGCCAAGGGTTTCCTTCCTAGACTTTTATTTGAAGTAGTTGCAAACATCATCGTCTTGTTGATGTCATTATTTTTTCTTCGAGTTACATGTGCTATCCATTTTAGCCTTTGCTGTTTTTGAAAGTCTGCAAGTGTTTTTGCCTTTTTTATAATACAGTTCTTTGTTTCCGATTCCACAGCGCCACTACACAAAGTTCCAAGAAATAACTTAGATATATTTTTGAACAATTTTGACTTTTAATAAGTGACAATTACATAATTTTTTAAGATAAAATCCAGAGACGGGTATGCAAGTCCTTACCTGGCATCTCGACTGCAGTTCCTTTCTTAGAGGTGTGATGTGGCTTCCCTCTGTCTTTTCTACAAATATTTTCATGTTAATTGCTCTGACGAGCTATTTCCACAGGTGCACACAACGGCATGAATTTAAGCGTGCTACTAGGTTGGCATCTTGGTTCTACCTTTTCACTGTCGAAACAGTTAAATATTATATATATATATATATATATATATATATATAAAAAATAAAATATTATATATATATATATATATATATATATATATAAAATAAAATATTATATATATATATATATATATATAAAAATAAAATATTATATATATATATATATATATAAAATAAAATATTATATATATATATATATATATAAAATAAAATATTATATATATATATATATATATATATATATATATATACTAGCAGCATGGCTCGCTATCACTTGAGTTAAAAATTTTTTGCCATTCCTGCTTTTTAAAGGAGTGCCCTTTGCCGTGCTGATGTTGCTACATGCCTCACTTCTTGCCTATCTCACACTGCGAATTTTTCTAAGCTCTATACTAAACATTAAATCTGTTACGAAAAAAGAACTAAACAAAATGAACACAAAATGATCAGCTTTAAAAAACGACTCGTAACTGGAAAAACTGAATGAAAAAAGAATGTTAACAACAAATACTTTTTCACACCAAACTCAGTTCTGCGGAATCAGAATCAACGTTGAGTTTAAGCAAGCGAATGAGCCAATTGGAGTAAAGTGCCATGCAGATTTTAATTTTTCTCACTTGTGACGAATGCAGCTATCGAATTTTTTGCATGCTAGCATGCTAGTTAACATTCGTGTCACTCAGCTGTTGGCTCTCACTCTAGCCAGTAGAAAATGGCCGCAAACTACATGAAAACTGCCGTAGAAGCATGAAAAAATCGATTATTTCCACTATCGATGGGAGTTGGGAAATGCAAATTCGGTCTTGGCATTCCCGATAACTTAGAACATGTGCATGTAAATTTTGGTGCAAATCCGTCAAAAATTGCGGCCGTGCATTCGTTACACACACACACACACACACACACACACACACACACACACACACACACACACACATCCTGTCTTTTATAGATAGAGATAAACTCACTAATATCCCCGAGTTCACTTATATTAAAGGCGATACTGCCACTAAAAAACAAAAGCTTACTGGGAGCGAAATAGAGTCTGATGGTTCAGATTCAGAAAGACAGAATATTGATTGTGAATCGGACTACCTCACCCCACCCTAAAATAACTTTAATCCAGCAAAAATATTTTAGTTAAACTTTCCAGAATCTAGATACGACTTCATTTGCTTTTAGTTCTTCTTTTAAAATCAATATACAAAGAAGAGAATGCGGAACTGTTATATAATATCAGTCCTCCTATATGACAGTGAATTCTAGAAACGTTCATCACGGATGAAGAAAAGTGCACTGAATTGCTATAGAATATCAGTTTCCTTATATGGCAGTGAATGCTGGACAATTGCTACATAGATGAAAAAGTGACTTGATGCAACAGATGCAAAGAAAAGCTCACTGAATTGTTACGGAATATCAGTCGACCAATACTAGAGTGAATGTTGGAAAAACACCTCACAGATGAAGGGACTTGAAACGACATATACAACGAAAAGAGTACTAAACCGCTACGTAATATCAGTTCTCTCATATGACAGCATATGCTGCAAAAGTCTCCTCACAGATGACAAAACTTGAAGAAACTAAAATGTTGTTCTGCAGAAGGGTAATGAGAATGCAAAGACGAAGTTATAAAGACAATTTCTATGGTACGAAATAAGGAAAGACGGCTTGGAAATTATGATACTCACATGACAGAGTGAAGGCAAGGCGGACACAGGTAAAAAAAACGGATAAACTAGAGCAGGAATGAATGGATTGCGGAAAGAGTTTAGATGAAATAACAAAAAGATAGTATATTTTCAAAGGATAGGAATTTGTGGAGAGCCATGATCGATAACATCCTGAAGCATCATGGCACATAAAAGAAGATGAACGAACTTATTTAGATGGATGGCGGAAGAGAGTTTAGGAGAAATAAGAAAAAAACAAAATTTACTAAGAGCTACAAAGGACAGGAAATTGTGGAGAGCCATGATCGACAAAGGCTTGAAGGGACACGGCAGATAACATAAAAAGAATGAGCTTGCGGAAATGGATGGCGGAACGGGGTTTAGAAGAAATAACAAAATTGGTCAGGAAATTGTGGAGAGCCATGATCGCCAACATTCCGAAGAGCCACAACACAAAAAATAAGAACGAGTTTGCGGAAATGAATGGCGGGACAAGGTATGGGAGAAATGACAAAAAAAAAAAAAAATTCTTAAGAGCTCCAAAGAACAGGAAAATGTGGAGAGCCATGATTGATAAAGTCCGGAAGGAACAAGGCACATAAAAGAAGAAGAATGATATGGTGTAAATGGATGGCAGAACAGGATTTAGGAGAAATAATTTAAATACAAAAATATATTAAGAACTACAGAGGACGGGAAGTTGTGGAGAGACATGATCGACTAAGTCATGAAGTGACAGAGCACATAGAAGAAAGGTGGTGTCGTTCCTGAAATGAAAGATGACAACAACAAGTGTTTAAATGCTGAGTTGTACTCAATGTAATATTTGGTACATTATTCGGACTATTGTCCTTATCTTTGTCGCCATATTTATCACAACGTTTCAACCATTGTACGCTCCGGCCTTCTTCAGGTGGTTGGAATGTCGAACTGAACGCTTTATTTCGCTCACTGGGGTAGACTGTTCTAGTTCCACGTGCCATATTTGATGCATGTCAGTTATCAGTTATCTCCTGTTAATTTCCCTCTGAAAGTTCTCCCTTGCCTTAACCGGGTATTGAACTCAGACTCTTTGGGTCCTGTCACTAGATCTAACCAACGCCTTTATCCACTGTGCCATGTGTCCTTGTAATATGTGTAATATTTGGTAGCAACTCATTTTTTAAAACCTCTGAAATCGCTTACGTTTCAAAAATGGCGTGCAGTAATTAACTGACTACCCAAGTGATGTGTAACGCTAAACATATTTTCCTTCATATTATGTAAATGTTGTCACTGGGAATTAATAAGTTCAAAAATGACAAAAGTGTCGCCGATAACTGAGATGGCTTTCGGCTTTATCATTAATGAAACCGTAGAAATTGACTAATAAAATGCAAACGTCATTCACCATCGGAAAAATTAAAAATCATTTGCAAGAAAAGAATTAAAAAATATATCCGCACTTTTAAACAATGGGAATAAAGATGTGACATGAATTATTGCTTAAAAGTCTTAGGCTTTCATTTGGCCTCAAAGCAAAACGTTATCGTCGTCCACGCTACATCGTGTCATCTGTATTATGTCGTTAGTTGACGTAAACTGCCTTCTGAAGGCATTTTATAAGAACACAGAAGAAAACAGTCGATGAAGTAAAAACACAAAATCTTTTCTTTTTTATTTTACCCTCACTGAATTAAGATAAACGCGGTGTCTAAAGATTTCATTTCGCAACTAGAAAAAAAGGCTACTAAAAAAATCAACTAGAAATGTCTTAACGGTTACTTACAAGATGAAAAGGTTATCAGCAAAAGAAACGTCTCAAGGTGTATTCTACGTATTGGGGATGTCAAAATTAACCACATGCAGAAATTTAACTAAACCGGAACGATTGTTCCAATAGAAAACAATGTAAAATGGATTAATCCATTCCTGGTCCCAAGATTGCTTATTTAAATTTTACAACAGTACTTTGTGCACAAGGTTATACGCAAAACTAAAGAAAATCATTAAATCTAAGAAAAACATGATAAAACCCAATAGTAAGCAGATAAAATATAGAAAACCTGTAAGTAGGAGAGTTGATGGCATAAGAGGAAGCTGACGTGAAAGGGGAAGGAAATATTTTAGTGTTTAGAAAATGGGATGGAAAGACATGATCGTCTCTTTATTTAAAAGATAAGTATATAGATCGTTGATTTTTTATGCAAGAAACTCTGAGGAAAAATGTTCATTTATTAATATATATATATATATATATATATATATATATATATATATATATATATATATATTTATATATATGCCCAAGTATAGAATTGGTGTATACGGAATAAATTCCAATAACCAAAAAGTACTATTCTCAAAAGAGTGCTGAATACAGAATAGAGCAAATGCAATTATTTATTCGAAAATTATAACATAAATATAACTCAATACAAAAATAGCCATTTGTTTAAACACTTTCTGGTGTCTTATCAAGTGATGATGTTGAATGTCTACAACACCATCACTTGATAAGACACCAGAAGTGTTGAAACAAAATGGCTTGTTTGTAGTGATTTTATACCAAATTTTTGTTATAATTTTCCAATATATATATATGTGTGTGTGTGTGTATATGAATGTCCGAGAAATTTTCATAGAAAATATTCGTTCTTTGACAGGATTCGAACCTGCATCTTATATGGAACCGTTATTTACGCTGACGTGCCTTACCTCTGTGCCACATTCAGGCCGGTAAACGTTATTTAATACTGTTTATCATAAACAGAGCATTTGCTTAAATACTTGTATCTATAAATAACAACGTTAAACATAAAAAATGTCTTTAATAAATAAATTGTCGGACCTTGTCCATTTCTTAATATATATATATATATATATATATATATATATATATATATATATATATATATATATATATATATATATATCATACTTATTATAAAACCCAGGTTGTGTGTGTGTGTGTGTGTGTGTGTCTGTACGTTTATATATTGGATCGGATTTCCTACATTTTTCAACCGATTTTAACACAACTTCACAGGACTACGTAAAATTACCTTGCGGTGGTTCTGACAGCGCCAAAAATTGTAAAAACACAACTGTTTTTGTACGAAATCAATTTGAAAACACGATTAAGAGGCATCACGAGAATGAAAGGGGGACAACTCATATCGAGTTATACTTATTATAAAAACCCAGGTTGTGTGTGTGTGTGTGTGTGTGTGTGTGTGCGCGCGCGCGCGCGTGTGTGTGTGTGTTCGTTTATATATGGGATCGGATTTCCTACATTTTTCAATCGATTTCAACAAAACTTCACTTTTTTTTGGTAGGTAGTGTTTCTTATTGTCTTGCACACTTTTTTCTTTATTTTTACATTCAGAATGCCTTAAAAATTCCATTTACAAGACAATTGTTTATAATAAAATTCTATTCAATCGGTAGACTCATAACAATTGAAAACAATGTTTTTGTTTGAGTTTGGGTTTGACCAATTCGTAAAAAAAAACTAATTAATACATGCGTGTCCGTCAACCTTAAACAATAATCTTTGTCAATTTTATTTTTCAGTCTTTATGATGGTCGATACTTGATCTATCTCTTATTGTTACATCCCCGGGCAACGCCGGGCTCTATTAATATATATATATATATATATATATATATATATATATATATATATATATATATATATATATTCACCATTACATTTATTTTTACGATTAAAACAGACGATCCATCGGTAAAGATGCTAGAAAATGGGCGTGTTCCCTGTGCCGCTTCAATAAGTACCTGACTCCTGATATCCATTATCTTTACAAATCCAAATCAGGCCAAAAAAGAACTATTGCCATATATGGACAAGAGCTACACAATCTTCAATATCCGGTCTCGATAGAAGCCATAGAATTGTGGGTGACAAATTATTTTCCACCTTCCAATTTTTTTCAAAACATCGAAATCCTCTCACTGCGCTATTGTTATTTCCATGGAAATAGATTCTTAAGTTTCACCAGTACTGCCATTCACGGATATTACCAGCCATGCTACGGACATCGTAACAAATCAGCTTTATTCTTTTCGTATTCCATTGGTGAAGTGTAAGTTCCACTCGAGCAGGAAGCTGTTCTTTGTGGAACCTACTTGCAAGAGCGTTCTCCGATCATTACAATCTTACTCTCTTCAAGTCTAATGTTAACCTCATTAGAATGGAATCATTCTTGATAATAGTAAGAATCAGTACAAATAGTTATTGCTCAGTGACCAAAATTGAGCCCGACTGAATGACGCAGTTTGATTTTGTTTTGTTTTTTATTTGCTCTATTTGTGGACAATCGATGTCGATCGGTGATTTTAATGTAAAAAAAATTAAAATAAAATCAGCATAAATATTCTTGGAGCTGAGATTAAAAAAAAAAGCATTTCATGAAATGGTAATTCCATCAATTATTCTCTGATCATGGTTATTTCGGATTTAACACTTGTCTTGATAACGATACCGAAATTTCGAAAAATAGGAACAGAAATGAAAGCAAAAAATGGACATTTATTTTAGGATTATACTCGAACTATCGACGGCATTTCGGCCGTAATTCTTCTGATCTTTGCGGGTGCTTGTTGACATTGTTAAACCACCACGTAATTTCTAAGTGAACCTTTTGTTTAATCCCGTCCTAGTCTTATTCAGTATTAACCAATTATAGCTCGTCCTGTTTTCACTAACTCAAAGTTTGCAATACCCGGCTGATGGATTGAACTCACGATCACTATCTCACCATAATCATAAACCAACCTTTTAATCCAAGCGGGACAATCCTGAGTCTAGAACATGGAGCAGCTACTGCTTTTCCGCTTGACTGCATTCGCCGAAGCTTCTCTAGTTTTAATACTGATATTTTATGATAGAGAAAACAATTTGTGTGAAAGATTGAATAATACACACTATAAAAACTTACGTGTAAATTTTAAACTGAAAAGCCATGATAAAAAATTTATGTGCTACTAACGTTTGTATCACTGTATAACGTTTCCAATCGTCTTTTTATTTCTAGGCCATACAAACACAACAGAACATCCTGTTTTAGCCATTTTGAATAATGTTGGAACCATGTTTTCTGGTTAAAATAAATTTAACCCTAATTCTACCGATGAAGCTAACACTCCAACGACCACAATACACAGTCACACAAAACTAAGAATTATTGTGCCATAACAGAGTACTGCCTATATTTACATATTACTTTAGGGCTTTTTTGAACGCAAGAAAAGAAAATAACGTTATTCATCTCAACGACACTTCTTTGCAAACAGAAAAACACGTCGTCGTTACAATGCATTGTGATGGCGACATGGACTGAATGCGGAATAATTCATGCATTGTGTCTTATAATGGAATCAGCGCAAAAAGGAAGAATTGGATTTTCTCTTCATAATTTGGGGCCCGTGTTTATGTTTGGTTTCCAAATCCTTTTTTTCCGAGGAGCTACATATATATATATATATATATATATATATATATATATATATATATATATATATATATATAAAAATAAATTGTTTATGGTACAAAAAGTTAACGATAGTAGGAAAAAAGCAAAAGTTATATAGCATTTTTAAAAAGAACAACCGGTTTCGTCCCAGGATTAATCAAGTGTATTTTCTGGGATATATATATATATATATATATATATATATATATATATATATATATATATATATAAGCGTGTAAATTAAATTAATATAACGAATGGAAGGGAAAATATGAATTTCAACAAAACTAGAGTCTAATAACATTCAGACCCAGTAAGCATTCCGTCTGTTTACAGAGGAAAGGCGCACGGGATCTGATATACCAAAGACTCTAGCACCTTGATATATATTTGTTTGTGCGTGTGCATGTGTGCGTGTGTGAGCATGTCTGTGTCTGTGTACACAACTAACCTTGTCCTTTGGTCCCAAAAAGGACCTGCTATAGGTTGCTGACTGTGGTAGGAAAAAGCTGATTAAGTTTAATGCCTCTAAAACAAAACTGCTGTCTATTACTCGACACATGGATCTATCCCTGCCTCCCATTAAAATGTCTGATGATCAACTTCACGAGAGCATCTCTTTGCGACTGCTTGGTCTCACACTATCCGCTGACCTGAGAACAAATACATTGAATCCACAGCTTCATCTACCGGTACTGTGTCGCACCAGATAGTTTTTCTCACCCGAGTCTATCCTTCAAATCCATAAATCAACCAAATTCTCCCTTGCATGAAATAATACTGTCATATATAGTCGGGAGTCCCCGCTGTCCGCCTTAAGATCCTCGACAAAATCCATAGACGGACATGCGATGTGATTGGCCCTGATCTGGCATCTCGTTTATAGTCGCTTTCTTTCAAAAACGTGCCGTTGCCTCCTTCTGTCTTTTCTACAAATACTTTCACGGTAAATGCTTCCATGAGATACTTTGGCTAGTTCCCAAACTGCATGATTTAAAACGTGCTACTAGGTCGGCATCTCAGTCCCACCCTTTCACTGTCATAATGGTTAAATGTAGCCGTCTCTTCTATTCCAATAGCTTCATGTCACGCACTTCCCGTCTGTGGAAGTCCTTTCCTCCTACTTGCTTGCCTGACAGCTATAATCATCAATTATTAAAATGCAATGTCAATCGACATCTTCAGATGTCTTGATCTATTCCCCGTCCTTCTCTTTATCCATTCCTCTATCACGCCTCTTTACTCTTGCTCTCACTCTCTGTAACCCTTTGCGTGCTATTAGCACTCTCGACTTGCTTGCGGTGAAATGCTTAATATATTATATATATATATATATATATATATATATATATATATATATATATATGTGTGTGTGTGTGTGTGTGTGTGTGTGTGTACAAAACTAACCTGACCTTAGATTTCGAAAACAACCTCCAATCGATTGTTGACTGGGTTAAATTTAATGCCTCAAAAACAAAACTGCTATCTATTACTCGCCACAGGGAGCTATATATATATATATATATATATATATATATATATATATATATATAATTATGTTAATTTCGTGAAGTCAAAGTAAGTTGCTGATATTTCGTATTTCTGCCGTTCGTTTGAATAATAGTAGCAAAAGCCTCTCAGAAGGTGATGCATATAAATCATTTACCATATTAACAGTTTTGAGACGCCATTTCTTGTCATTGATCTCCCAAGACTGGATCGATTCTTCCGACAAACTATTTATTTCTGTCCACATTTGCGCTTCAAGATTTAACCCATGTCTATGAGCTGGCCAAACTATTTTCATCAACCAAACATATTTGAGTTGCAAGCGATTCTATTTAAGCAGGCTTATTCACTCGTAAAAATTAGAGAAACATTTTTCTGGGAAATCATTTTTATAGGATCGCATTCTTCAGACGTACGTCAAGGCGCGATATTTCTCAAAATCTAAAATTATTGATTTCTTATGAGATTAGAGTTCCTCTTCATAATATCGATGAAGTCAAATCGATATCTGATTTTTTATAGAGTTATATGCACTTCATTTTTTACAAATGTCGTGTCAGAAAAATATGCTTACGGCATTGATATTTTTATCTTCTACTACCATATGTTGTGTCTCTTCAGGACGTAGGCGATGATGGCTCTCCACAATTTCCTGTCCACTGTAGCTCCTAATAAATTTTGTCTTTTTGTTATTTCTCCTAAACCCTGTTCTGCCATCCATTTCCATAATCTCATTCTTCTTCTTTTATGTGCTCATGTCTTTGTTGATCATGGCTCTCCACAATCTCCTGTCCTTTGTAGCTCTTAATATATATTGTCTATTTGTTATCTCCCTTCAACCTTATTCCGCTCTCCATTTCTGCAAGGTAACTACGTAGGTTTTGCGTTGTTTTCATCCTTACCCTGGCCTTTATTCTGTTCTGTGTGTACCAAATTTTCCAAACCCCCTGTTCTCATTATGCGACCTAGAAATTTCAACTGCCTCTTCCTGATGTTAAATATAGACGTCTTTCTTCCATTTTCTTTAAAAAGCCATCGCTGCTCACATGTTCAGTTCATGTTATTCTCAGCATCCTTCTGTACAACCACATTTCTATTGTTTCGAAGTTTCTTCTTTCCTGTGAAGAAATTGTACAGCAATCACTTCCATATATTAATGCTGATATTACGTAACAGTTCTGTATATTTTTCTTTGATTCTGTTGCTTCAAGCCTCTCCTTCATCTCAGAGAAATTGTTCAAAATTCAGTCATATATGAGGACTGATATTACGTAACAGTTCAGTATTATTTTCTTTTTGTTTCTTCAAGTCTCTCATTCTTCTGAGAGGAATTGTTCAGCATTCAGTCATATTCAGTCATATATGCCGAGTGATATTCCATAACAGTTCAGTACACTTTTGTTTGTTTCTGTTGCTTTAAGTCTTTAAGTCTTCAGTCTCTGTCAGGGATTATCCAGCATTTAGTCATAATAGGACTGATAGTATATTACAGTCCAGTACTCTTTTCGTTGTTTCTTATCATATTTTCCTTGTTTCATAATAATTTGATTAGATTTTAGAAGACATTTTACCCCTTAGTTAAAACACACGCCAGATATTTAAATTACTGTTCTTATTCGATTTTCCTGTCGCCAATTTATAACTTGCATTTTGGACAGACCCTTATACTACCAACCATCCTTTCTGTTTTATTGCAATTGAAATTTTTTCTTCTTGCTTTCCTTCAATTTTGTTAATTTATTGAATTTTCTGTTCTTCAATTAAGAATGCGTAACTATTTAAAAAAAATGTATACATCTGTTTGTCTTTTAATATCAAGAAATCTTTAAATGAAAAAATGAAAATACTTATATCGACAAACAACTGTTTGCTTAAAATATTTTCTTAAAACAAATCACATAAAAATATATATAGCCATTTATTCTTTCTTTAAAAGAAAATCTTTTTAGAAAATGAAAAAAAAATGATCTACTTTTATACGTGCATATCAATGACGTAAGCATCACTTCAAGCGTGACATTTTAAAGAGACAGCTAATTAATGCTAAGTTTTATAAAAGTCGGGGGTCGAATTTGACGTTGTATCAATCTCATGATCGAACCTATATTCAAAATGATACCAAATCAATACGTCTTAAGGAACATTTAAACAATGTTTTAATATAAAGAGGAATCAGCAATATTACTAGTCCTGACCTGACGACTCGGCTTCATTTCCTTTCCGACAACCTTAAGGTTGCCTCTCTGTGGGAATATTTAAATTTATTTTTTGTTTTGTTTAGAGATTTAGGCATTTTTCTCTAGAAACGTTTGCATATAGGGATTTTATGTCTAAACTGGCCATAAATTTGTTATTGATGTTTACGTTCTTTAAACTTGTTATTGAAGTCACCTGAATTTCTACTTATTTATGAGGCCACATGAATTTAACCTTCTGATTAAAACATATCCATGTCATCATCAGGGTATTGTCCATTACAAAATAAATGTTGTAGTATTCATTATTGTCAAAGAAAAATTGTACAGTTATCTGAAATTTAAATTTCTTACAAATGGAGTGAGGACGCTGCGTCAGTGCGTGACCGCTAAAACCTTTCTGTATATATATATATATATATATATATATATATATATATATATATTTTATGTAATTATTATTTATAAAAAAATTATAACATAAATATGTTATGAAATCACTACAAAAATAGCCATTTTGTTTCAACACCCTCGGTGTCTTATCAAGTGATGATGTTAAAGATAAAATAAACCATTTATACTTTGTATTGAGCACTCTTTTAAGAATAGTAATTGTTGGTTATTAGGTGCATATATATATATATATATATATATATATATATATATATATATATATGTATGTATATATATATGTGTGTGTGTGTGTGTATGTATATATATATATGACCTGACGATTGCATCTAGCATGAAACAGACTGTCGCCTCTAAGTGTTGACTTCTATGTTCACTTATATATATATATATATATATATATATATATATATAACTTTGATTTGATATTCATATATATATATATATATATATATATATATATATATATATATAATATACAGAGAGACACACAGACAGACAGACAACCAGACAGAAAGATAAACAGATAGATAGATAGATAGATAGAGAGAGAGAGTGAGATTCAAAAACATAGTTAGATAGATATAAAAGACTAAGATAGAGAGAGAGAGAGAGAAATATAGATGCGAAGACAGACAGACAGACAGACAGATAGATAGATAGAGAGAGATATTCAAAAACAAAGATAGATAGATATGAAATACTAAGATGGAGAGAGAGAAAGATAGATGCGAATACAGATAGATAGATAGATAGATAGATAGATAGATAATGGACAAAATATATATGCTCAGAGTTATCGCACGCTCGATAAATATTTATACACCGTAAGGCAAATTGTAAAAACATCTTCAAAATAAAGAGACTGCCATCACCAATAAGCAAGAAATAACTAATATATTCTTGAGGAGCATTTGGTTCACCTCATTGTCCAGCTTCTCCAATATGAATGACTCGAATAAATATTATTTAAACTTCCGTTGAAGTGGAAGCTCTTCTTGCGCCATATAAATGCTAGAATTTTGAAACGGCTACTATAATTTCCTTTCAGAAGATCAAATGAGCGGGAGACAATTCATTTTGAATAACATTTGTAATACATTTGCCAACTCTACAATAATTGACACCTGATAAATCACAAAGGAAGAGAGGCTCTTACTTTGCCTGTACTCCTGTGTTCATGAATGCGTCCAAGGTATTTCTGTAAAGGGTGAGAAGTTGTAAGTGGTCTGGGATTGCAAAGGAAATATTTGTCGCAGATTACTTCCACAACACAGTGAATAAATCACTAAGTTCAGACTCGAATATCTAGGGCAGAAAGTAATGCCGAAAACTAGATTCGCAGGTACTATCTTACAAATCACAATACACGTAACCATTCAGAAAAATAATCCACTCTCCGACAAAGGCAATAGCCAAAATACCCCAATTTTATTTTCTCTTTTGCTTTTATCGGGCGAGCATATTTTTTTTCATTCGTCGACAACTGGGAGAGGACGCTCAATTTTTGCATATCATAATACTTTTATAGAGACTGCCTTGTATCTAAAATATTCCGTCTTCAGCATGTGATGCGGAATACGCGCCCTTTTGTTTGGTAAGTAATTTTCTCTTTTCGCCACGTTTTCCGTCGTAGAATACACGCGACGCGCTGTCGCTTGGTTTGACGAGTTAAGTCACCATTTTCTTCGCTATAAAGGTTTAACTTAACATAGAGAGACGGAAAGATTAAGTAATTGGCGGAGACAATAATATTGATTAAAAAGTTCAAAATGATACTTTTAAGGCAATTCACCGCAAACAAGGAGGGCGTGCCACTAGCACACAAGGGGTTACAGAGGATTGAGAACAAGAGTAAAGAGGCATGTTTGAGGAAAGGATACAGAGAAGGAAGGGGAACAAGCTCAGGGTGTCAGATGTCGATTGACATTACACTTGAATATTTGAAGATTATAGTCATCGGGGAAGCAAGTAAGGGGAAGGGAGTTCCACAGACGGGAAGTGCAGAAGAAGGAACTGTTTGAAAAGAAGAGACGGGTACATTTAACAGTTTTGACAACGACCGAGATGCCAGCCTGTTAACTCGCTTAATTTCATGCAGTTCGGGAACGAGCGAATGTAGATCGTTGGAACAGTTGCCGTGAAAATACTTGTAGAAGAGGCAGAGGAAGTTCACGGCACGTCTGTGAGATAGCGATTGTAGACCAGATGCCAGATAGTGACCTATCACATTGCATATTCGTCTCTGGATTTTGTCAAGGACCTCGAGACGTACAGCGGGAGCATCAGAGCATAAATGATAGCAATATTCCATGCAAGGACGAATAGTTGATGAGATGACGTGTATACCTACGGACGATAATGGGTATGCCCTTATTCACATTAGCACAGTAGTAAATACTGTATGTTGGTCTGCAGTCGGAGATTCGTCTCCATCTGTGCTGGTGAAACTTTCTGCCTTCGAGCAGAAAGGACTCCCAGATAAGGCTACTTCGAAGTGCAGAGTCTCGTCTCGGGAAACAGCGACCCGACCTCGTTTTATACAGTGTCAAGCAGTAATTTTTTTACCGGGCCTATGGGCTAGGATACCCCATATTAAATTTGGCCTTCTGCCTCATCTGACCGTGGGGCGGTGGCTACATATCCTGCAGTTGGAGATTTATTGTGGAATTCACTTCACTCATAGGAGTTGACTACTTCTTCTACGCGCCGCTGGTGAATCTTATATGTGTTGTTATTGTGATAAGTATCTCGTTCATTATCAATGTTCTTTTGATGATTCCTTAGGTTACAACATGACAATGTATAAATTTTTATATATCAGGTACAATTTGGGGGCAGAAATGTATGACAAAGTGGAAAAAAAGTATTCCTGTGGCGCTATAAGTCCTTTGGGAAACCAGCGGACTAAATTTGTTACATTGGTATGACCACACATGTGAACGGACGAAGGATGCTGGGAAATTTCAATTGTAATTTCTTTTTTTGTATATAATCCAGCCGATGCATTTGAAGTATTGTTTTGTAAAATATTCCTTTTCCTGTTATATAATAATGTATTTATATTCCATGAGGTTTCTCCTATGTATACTTTGTGGCAATTATTACAAGTCATCGAATAATGACCTCCATCATGTTTTAGCTTAGTGTTTTCTTTAGTTTTTTTTAATAGTTTTAGATGTAGTGGTAATATATTTGATGTTGAGTTTAGATAAATTCTTTTGAAAATACTAAATTAAAATTTACAAATAAAAATTCCCAGCATCCCTCGTACGTGCGCATGTGTAGCCAAGCCAATATATAAAATTTAGTCCGATGAAGAACCTAAAGGACGAAACATGTCACACGAAAATTTTTTCCACTTTGTCATAAGTTTCCACGATATATATATATATATATATATATATATATATATATATATAGTCGACTCTTCGGATGAGGGTCAAACAGATCATTTCCTAGGAAACTGACAGCCCGATAACAGCACATGAGATTTGATTATAGTGGTGAAGGTTTCGTGCAGGACCAGCCACACTTTTTGAAGGGCCAAAATTTAGAGACCTGGTGCACTAAGTGTCACAAGGTCCCCAAAAGACCCTCCACAGGTTTTGAATTCAGATGTGTACTTCTCCTAGACCAGTTGACATCGAAGGCTATAGAACCCAGTCTGTCTTGCTATTTACCCATAGATGGAGGAAGAAGAAGAGGATTCACACCTTTTCCAAAAGTATTAGCACGCAATTGAATGTAATGGATTCCAACGTGCCTCCTCAATATATATATATATATATATATATATATATATATATATATATATATATATATGCTGTCTTCATTCAAAATGTAGGACTAATGGTTTCTTAATTCCAATTGTGTGAAATATTTTGATCTTTTTTAGAAAATAAACATTGAGCGCTTTTTGGCCAGTCAGTTTTAACATTTAATATTTAATATATAAAATTTCATATTGTGTTAATAGGATTGACATGGATCATACCAACCGATTACTATATATATATATATATATATATATATATATATATATATATATATATATATATATATATAGTATTAAGGTGTGCTATATTTATGGAATAAAGTGCTCAATATCAGAGATAGAGCGTGTGTAAATATAAAAGTGAACATAGAAGTCAACACTATATAGAAGTCAGGCTATATAACGGTTACGTGTAGGATACATGTTTGATTACCGTTGGAGGATACATATCTTCTATGAAATTTCCCAGGCATTTAGGGCGGTAAATGTTGTTAATACTGTTTACTATAAACCGAAGATCTACTTAAATATTTGTATCTATAGAAAGAACGTATAAACAGAAAATATCTTAAAATAATTTTCGGACTTAGTCCATTCTAGAACAAGGATTTCAGAATGTTTTGGCGGAAATTGCAACTCAAGGAAGCTGCAGTGAATTAGTAGGGAAACAGTCAACAACAGAATTTCATCTACAACATTTAGGAAGAAGAAAAAAAGGAAGATGTGTTGCAACCGTACATATCTGAACGAATAATCCCTTTACATTTAAAAACTTGCATTTCTTTTATGGCTGGCCACAGAAAAGAGAAAAGTCATTTATTTATCTGTCTCTATTTCTGAGATGAATTATTTTAATTACTTACACTATTTACATAATTTGGACGGTTATCCACATCTTTATATCCATATTCACGACGTTTCGGCCGTTATACGCTTTGGTCTTCTTCAGGATCTGTCTATATTTCAGAGAAGAAGTATTGTCATTATTTGCATTATTTACATTGTTTGGATTGTTATCCTCATCTTTGTTGCCATATTAACGACGTTTCAACCGTTGTACGATACGACTTTTGTCAGGACCTGTCTATATTTATGAGATGAAGTATTGTAATTATTTAGTTTCGGCTGTTGTACCTTTCGGCTTGCTTCAAGTGATTGGAATATTCGAACTGAATCCTTTACTTCGTTCATCAGGGTGCTTGGGGTGAAATGATAAATAAAAATGATGATATATAAGAAACTATTAATACACAAATTCATCTAATAATATAACTGCATATATATATATATATATATATATATATATATATATATATATATATATAAGAAATGGACAAAGTCCGACAATTTATTTATTAAAGATATTTTATGTTTAACGTTCTTTTTATAGATACAAGTATTTAAGTAAATGCTCTGTTTATAATAAACAGTATTAAACAGAGGACGAATATTTTCTATGAAAATTTCTTGGACATTCAGGCCGGTAAATGTTATTTAATACTGTTTATTATAAACAGAGGATTTACTTAAATACTTGTATCTATAAAAAGAACGTTAAACATAATATATATACATGAAAACGTGATACCAAACGTTTAAAATGAAATTTAATAATAAAAAAATCTTTCTTCAAACTTTTATTTTATTTTAATTTCAAGCTGAGAGATTAATTTAAACAATATAAACAAAATACTGTGCTGTATTTCAAAACTAATTTAAAGTGATTGGAAGGCTTTTTTATTTCTAATTTTTTTTTTTAAATTAAGAGCTATTTATAACAAAGAGTTATAAAAAATTAAAATTCTTTATTAAAATCTTACAAAAATAAAATATACTTTTCCCAACTTTTATTTAATAAATATTAGCTCATTTCAAGTATAATTAATTTGATTTGAATAATATCACCGAAATGCCTTTTTCAACAAGACGGTAGATTGTTTATTTATGTTTACCTGTTTTTAACATTTCCGTGACAGCCAATGACTGATAGATTGTTATGTAATATTGTTCTACGGAGGCGTTAACCTTAAAAAATTAATAGAGGATTATAACGCGAAAGCCTTTTAAGTACTCGGTAATCTTAAAAATTAAAAAAAAAAGACAGATATTATTCATAATCTAATGTTTTATTGAATATTAGAACATTTGAGCTCTAAATTTACTATAAGAGATGCTCTTATTTTCTGATAGTGTCTTGTATGGACGGCAATATTTAAAAAATTCCGTACGTTTTACACATATAAAACCAATTCAAAATTCTTTTTAAAATATTCGGAGGTGTCATATTGTAATAGGCTTTACGATTTATTATTAGCATATATAGCTTTGTCTATGTTTCTGAGATGAGGTATTATGTACAGTATTTACATTATTAGGACTATTGTCCTCATCTTTGTCGCCATATTTATCACAACGTTTCGGCCGTTGTACGCTCCGGCCTTCTTCAGGTGGTTGGATATTCGAACTGATCCCTTTATTTCGATCACTGGGGTAGACTGTTTTAGTTCCACGTGCCATGTTTGATGGATGTCCGTTATCAGTTATCTCCTGCTAATTTTCCCTCTGAAAGTTCTCCACTGCCTTAACCGGGTATTGAACTCACACCCTTTGGAAAGAGGGAAAATTAGCAGGAGATAACTGATAACTGACATCCATCAAACATGGCACGTGGAACGATAACAGTCTATCCCAGTGATCGAATTAAAGTGTTCAGTTCGAAAGTCCAACCACCTGAAGAAGACCGCAGCGTACAACGGCCGAAACGTTGTGATAAATATGGCGACAAAGATGAGGACATTAGTCCGAATAATGTAAATACTTTTTTATTCACAGCAGATTTTCAGTAAGACGCGGTCCTATTTTACAAAAAAAAAAAAAAAATCGGTGATTAAAATTCTCCAAAGTAATATGCTTTTAAGTATTATTGTCACGTTGATTTTCTCAAGTTTTCATAAAATTAAGTAAGTGGGGCGGAACACATAAAAAATATTTTTTTACCAAGATTTTCCAATAAGAACAATTCCAAAATAATTTCATTCATTTGTGAATAAGTCCTGAAAATTTAATTAAATGCGCCAATTACTTGACTTTCGCAAGAATTTTGAAATTAATGTCTGTCACCGCAAAAAAAGACGCTAAAATTTGCTAACCGAAAACTTAGTACAACCGCTAACGAAATAAAAAAGGAAAAAGTTCTTTAATTAAAATGTCGAATACTCTAAAAAGGAATAAAATATTTAATTAAATATTAAAAAAAACTAACTTGATCCATCCTCTTAGTAATAAGAAAGATTTTGACTTTAAAACAGTGTTTTCATTAATTTTGGAGCATATTTTCATCACAGTATGCTGGTTTCTAGCGATTTTGTGGACACACACACACACAGACATATATATATATATATATATATATATATATATATACACACACACACACCTAAGTATAGAATTGTTGTAAACGGAATAAATTCCAATAACCAAAAATACTATTCCGAAATGAGTGCTCAGTACAGAGCAGAGCAATTATAATTTATTCGAAAATTATAGCATATATATATATTATGAAATAGACAAAATCCGACAATTATTTTAAGACATGTTTATAAATTCTTTTTATAGATACAAATATTTATGTAAATTCTTTGTTTTATAATAAACAGTATTAAACAGCATTTACCGGCCTGAATGTCCGAGAAATTTTCATAGAAAATATTCATCCTCCGACAGGATTCGAACCTCTATCCAATACAGAACATTCAGCTTGACGTGCCTTAACCGATTTGGCTACAGAGGAGCGTTCGGTTAGCAAGGTCGATTTTACTGTCTATAAACTTCAATCTTCCATGAATCTCTACATTCGTACATTCATAAGTTAATATATATATATATATATATATATATATATATATATATATATATATATATATATATATATATATATATATATATTACATTCTACCCTCACTTGATAAGACACCAGAAGTGTTGAAACAAAATGGCTATTTTATAGTGATGTTATAATATGTTCAGGTTATCATATTTGAATAATATATATATATATATATATATATATATATATATATATATATATATATATATACCACTAATATTATCAATATATATATATATATATATATATATATATATATATATATATATCATTAATCGGGGATTATTAATAAATATTTTAACAACTATAAAGACACGTCACCAAATTTAATTGAATATATTCTTAACGAATCTAAAACAAACGTTCCCAAATGAACATTCGAAAAGCAAAAGAATCATAATGTCTATACACACACACACACACACACACACACACACACACACACACACAGATTTATGAATATACATTATCATCTGAATCCAACATAGATAAAATATAATTATTATATACTTCTATACATGATACAATATTTACGTTTTTTTAAAGTTAGGCTTGTAACGTATATTTTCTTCGCACTTCGAAAGAACGCGTTGTCTCTCCTTGAATTCAAAACGCCATAAACTATACGAACGTTTGTATCACAAGTCAAATGCACATGAAACCGGATTAACCAACGAAAATCAAGCAACACAAAAACACAAATATCAGCATTTTTATCAATTCAAACGTTATTTTAATGTATAGTCGTGTATGAAATAGACGCCCCGATTTTGATTTTAAACTATGTATATCACGTCTATCGATTTGCGCACTCGAGGAAGCATAATAAAAGAAATAAGCACTTCAAGATTTCTTTAGAAATTTGAAAAAAAAATCAGGCCCCGACTAATTGGTCATTGCGTGAAAAGTCACGAAACATTTAATTGTAGCCAGCCATTACTCGCTATATGACATTGAGACCCTTTTTCTACAATGTGCCATGTAGGATAGCACTTTAGGAGTTGCTTAAACTGTACATTACTTAAATGACATGCGCATGCGTGATGTTGAGTCTTTTATATGAACGTCGTCCATTTGCATGTGAGGACGACCACCCGCTTTAAAAGGCGGTATACATCTACATAGAAAAATTGGATGTGGAAGCGCTCAAACGTGGCATTTGGGAGTTGTCTTTTTTTTTTTTTACAATGACTGTTCTGTTCGCTAATAAGCAGTTATCTCTCTTTTATACAAATTTCGCTAAAGACGACTGACAAGTTGCTGTGGTTAAGTGATGTGAATATCTTTTAAACTTACTGTGAGATACACAAAACATATAAATAATCTACGTATTCAGTTTAAAAAAATCACTGATAATGGCTAATAGAATAGCCGAAAACGGCTGGGTATATATAAATTTGGAAACTTTTTACACAAAAATCACTAGTTCGAATGCAAGAAAGATTGTATAAAAAGCAGTACATTGTCTGTCATCTTTAATGAAACATATCTATCTATCTATCTATCTATCTATCTATCTATCTTTTTATATATATATATATATATATATATATATATATAAAGCTTTCATATATATATATATATATATATATATATATATATATATATATATATATATCAAATCTCTCATGCTTTATATTCCGACGCTAAATCTGGTCATGTCCTTTCAGCTTCGGCTTTCTTCTGCATCATTCGAATCATCCTCAGTGATCCATTGCTTAGATCAACCATTTGCCCTTGCATGGAATACTGCTGCCATATATGGCTTAGAGTCCCCGCTGTCCATCTTAAGGTCCTCGACAAAATCCAGAGACGGATATGCAATGTGATTGGCCCTGATCTGACATCACGTCTACAGATACTTTCTCACAGACGTGCCGTCGCCTCCCTCTGTCTTTCTTACAAATACTTTCATGGTAACTGCTCCGACGAGCTATTTTCGCTGCTTCCCAGATTGCATGATTTTAAACATGCTCCTCGGTCGACATCTCAATCCCACCCTTTCACTGTCTAAACCGTTAAGCTTCTTCTACTCCAATAGCTTCATGTCTCGCACTTCCCGTCTGTTCAACTCCCTTCCTCTTACTTGCTTCCCTGATAGCTATAATCTCCAACTATTCAAATGCAATGTCAATCGACATCTCCAGATGCCTTGATCTGTTCCCTGTTCTTTTCTTCATCCTTTCTTCTATCATGCCTCTTTACTCTTGCTCCCACTCTTTGTAACCCCTTGTATACTAGTGGCACCCCCGACTTGCTTGGGGGTGAAAAGCTTAAAAATATATTTTTGCTAAGATTAAATATGAAAACAAATTCACTTTTCAGCCCTACATTGCTGTTAGTGCCAGAAATAAAGACACAGAAGAGGAATTGAGTTAAACAAATAGATTAACAGAAACAGTAATACAAACATATACAAACGAGAGCGTTACAGCAAGAATTTTCGGTCCTACTGTCAGAGCTGACTGCTGGAAATTACACTCACTAAAAGGCAGTACCTGCTCCTATTTATAACTGGGAGAGTCTATGCGTTCGTGGGTAAATTACCATAACAATTTTAACAGAAACAGGCGTCTACTCAAGTAGGTGTCTCCATGTGCATTCTTTGAAGGGTTAATTTAACTTTGCTGAGCTGTGAAGCCCAATGTGGCCAAACGTTCTAAAACATGTCGAATGCTAAAAAAAGTGGCATACAAGATTACATGCTGTTCCTGTTCAAATTGCAAAGAGTAATTCAATCACATACAGGTTTTTTCATTCGGTTTCTTTATAGATATCGTATATACTCGTGTATAAGTCGATTTTACATAAAGTGCGATCACTGTATAGATTTAATCGCTCCGGAAAAAAAAGTCACCTGTGTATAGTGAAACAGGTTACCGAAAATGCATGATTTTTAATCTTTTCAAAAATTTATTTTTATAGTACGACCCCCTACTTTTGTGTAAAACAATACGGATAAAAATTCGCATTATTCCTCAAGTATACGGTAGTTTGTTTCCTGATTCTCTCTTTTTGTCGAATTCATTCAGGAAAAAAAGCATTTTTAATGAAAATATCGATAAACTATTTGGTAGGATTGTGCGTTATAAAGTCTTATATCATAGCAGTCGATATTCAAGTAAGTAGTCACATAAAACGAATACGAAAAAAAAAAGATTTATATTGCTTACAGGAGACTATAAGGTTTCATAAACAGTTCCTTTATTTGATTTGATTTGTTTTACCAGCTTTATACTTCAAAACATAAATTCCAATTACATCTTATCCAATGATATATCCGCCATTATTTTCAATGACATGTTGCCATTTATCATGCAGCTCTTCCACACCTTTTGATTGAAATTCCGCAGGTAACATGTGAACAAATATTCAAAGAACCCCCGACGCCTGTGTTGGAGAACATTTTCCTCGTCAAGAAGTTCGAAAAAGGTAATCGGTACGTGCAAGGTTAGTTAAATATGGCCGGTTAGATAGAACAAACCAACGGAAATCCAATTTTTTTCCTCGTGTTATTCGTGTTGCGCGCGCTCTTGCCTTGCGTTTTCAAGGTCGAGAACAGATTTTTTTTCTATGGTCGAGTCCAGAATATTACATTATTCTGTTTTTGCTTGATGTTTTCTTAATTTTATCGCTACTTTAATACCTTTATCAAAAAATTCTATTTGAAGAAATGAAAATAATTGACAATGCTCCATTTAATAAATTATATATATATATATATATATATATGTTTATATATATATATATATATATATATATATATATATATATATATATATGTGTGTGTGTGTACATATATATACATATATATATATTTATACACGTTTCATTAAATAATATAGACAAGTGTTGTCTATTTATTTTATGTAAAATTTTTTCGTATCTTCTGATAAATTTTGTTAACATTATCATTAACGGAAAAAAAAAATTCACAATATTTATCCATTATTTTTAATAAAATCTAAGTTTTCGGCTTACTCAAGCCATTATCAAAGATGTAATTACAAACATATCAAACAATATACGGACGCGACAGTGATGATAGTCTGTCATTGTTTTGTTTACATAGTGGATCACTAAGCAACGATGGACACGCGCATATAAGACGCTAGAAGCGAAAATCGCACCGCATCTCATGACGTCACACATGACTACACGAGAGTGAATTGAGAATGAAATAAGGAAAGCCGTTGGTATAAACCATTGGCTTCTGTTACCAATTATAGAAATTATAGACATTTAAGAATATTTGTAGAGATTCCATAGTTGATTTTGTTTAGGTTGGGTTTTAACTGTTAACACTAATATATATATATATATATATATATATATATATATATATATATATATATATATAATTTTTTTCAGTTTCTTAGATGAGGCATTGTCAATGATTACTAATTTTTTTGCCTGCTGTTATCTTCATTTTATCGCAACTTTAATCCCTTTATCAAAATATTCTATTTGAAGAAATGAAAATAATTGACAATGCTCCATTTAATAAATTATATATATATATATATATATATATATATATATATATATACTCTTAAGGTGTGCTATATTTATGGGAGAAAGTGTTCAATATCAGAGATAGAGCGTGTGTAAATATAAAAGTGAACATTGAAGTTAAAACTTAGAGGCGACAGTCTGTTCATGCTCGACACAATCGATACATATATATATATATAAGGAATAAATTAACCCTCCCTGGAACAATTCGGTAATGAATTTATTTCGACAGATACATTTTTAATATCCGCCTCATCAGACCGAAATTACAAAACGGTTTACATTTTTCCAGAGAATATGTTAAAAAATATTTTAAAATCAAATCACAAGAGAACAGGAAGCAAAGTCTTAATTCCTTGACCTAGAAAAAACTTTCCTGGGGATTTACACTATTGAAGAGAGGAGTGAGGGAAGAAAAAAGGAGACGCACAGTGAGCAGAGATAGGTTGGGGGAAGTACAAGTGACATCTAGTGAAATACATTGACAGTAAATCACACCATCTAATTTACGTCAATATAATAACAATCGTATATATATATATATATAAGTGTGAAATATATATATATATATATACATACAAATTAACACATATATATACATCCATATATAATACACCCGCACATAAATATACATATATGCGCATATCTACACATATACACACGCACATATACATATACACATATATAGGTATACACACATACACATGTATATATTCACAGATATATATACATACATATACATACACACATATACACACGCATGAATACAAAAACATATACACACACATAAATCAAACCATATAACTCTATAAATATTGCAAAACAATTGTATGACCGCAAAATAAATAAAAAATAAAATTCTATTTATAAGATAAATTAAATCTATTTTTATGGCGACATTTAAATATGATCTCATTCCTACGGTTTAATAGTTGGCCAATATTTTTTTTCTAATTTAATTTTTTCTTACAGGCACAAATTACATCTATTTCAGAAGCTGTTGGGGGTTTGGGATATACCTATTATTTTCCATTCTATCTGTGGGGTGAAGTTTCTATCTTTTAATTCCCAGAAATATTTATAAAGAGCTGTTTGCTGTTTTAGATAAGGGAAAAAAAAACAACTTTTAGTGGTATGTTTGTGCGCACCAGCGCCCGGGAACCCCCATTGATCGAAATCAAATATACTTATCCAAGTACCCTGTGTAATGTATTTTCAGAATGTATATGGTTATGGGGGTCTATCTCCAAAAGCCTAGACGTTCGATAACAAACAGTAGCTACAATATATATATATATATATATATATATATATATATATATATATATATAGATAGATAGATAGATAGATAGATAGATAGATAGATGCGTTTCCAAAACTACGTTACGACTTATAAAATGCAAGCCCTATTTTGTGCAACAGACTCCCACGTGTTTGCTTCTGAAAATACTAAAATATTAAACTCTTTAAATCAAGGTCAACCAATATTTGTCCCACATGTCTTCATAATCTTCACTTGTTACCTTCTCCTCTTACAACCCCGTTCAGTATCCGTCTAACTTGAGGGAATCTTGTGGCTTTTATTTGGTGAAGAATAGGGAAAAAAGCAAAGTGTGTATTTTTTTGTGAAAGATAAAATAGAACTCTATTGTGAAGAATAGAAATAATTTTTTATTTTAGAATTATTATTGTTTTTATTTTATTATTATTGTTTTTTTATTTTATTATTATTGCTTTTTTATTTTATTATTATTGTTTTTTATTATTTTTTATGTTATTATTATTTTTATTCTAATATTATGGTTTTTTATTTTATTATTATTTTTTATTTAATTATTATTGTTTTTTTATTTTATTTTTATTTTTTATTTTATTATTATAGTTTTTATTTTATTATTGTTTTTATTCTATTATTATTTTTTATTTTATCATTATTTTTATTTCATTATTATTGTTTTTTATTTTACTCTTGTTTTTATTTTATTATTTTTTTTATTTTATTATTATTGTTTTTTTTTATTATTATTGTTTTTATTTTATTATTATTTTTATTTTAATATTATTGTTTTTTATTTTATCATTATTTTTTATTTTATTATTATTGTTTTTTATTTTATTATGATTTTTACTTTATTTACTATTATTTTTATTTTTCGGGAGCTTCCTAAAGAATGAGCTTGATATAACAGTGTGGGTAAGGGAAAAAAGGGGAGGAATTGATAGTAAGTGGTATGTACAAGTGGAAGTGTGGGGGTGAGGAAATGGATGGAAAGAAAGTGAAAAACAGAGCGAAAGAAAGAGAGAGAGGGAAAGGAAGAGAGAGAGAGAGAAGAATGTGGCGAGAGAATGGTTAAGAAAAGGAAGAAATTAAATAATGTATCTTAAAGAAATAAAAAAAAGCGAAAAGTGAAAGAAAGGAAGAATCAGAGAAAGAAATAGCATTATTAGAAGAAAAAGAATAAAAAAGAAAGAAAGAAAGAAAGAAAGAAAGAAAGAAGAAAATGTGTAAAGGAGAAAGAAATGAATGCAAAGCGAATGGAAAAGAAAATAAGGAAAACGAAAGAAAGAAAGTGAACAATGAAGAAAGAAAACACTTGTTTGATAAAGAAAGAAAGAAACAAACAAACAAAGAAGAAAGAAAAGAACGAAAGAGAACATGTAACGGAGAAAGATAAGGATACAGAGTGAATAGAAGAGAAAATTAAGGGAACGAAAAAAGAAAGAAAACAAATAATGAAAAGGAAAAATAAAGCCTGATAAAGAAAGAAAGAAAGAAAGAAGAAAGCGAGAAACAAAGAAAGGAATAACGAAAGAAAAAAGAAAGAATGAAAGAAAACGTATAAAGAAGAAAGATAAGAAAAAAAGTTAACAGAAGAGAAAATAAAGTGAACGACAGAAAGAAAGAAAGAAAGAAAGAAAGAAAGAAAGAAAGAAAGAAAGAAAGCGAAAAAATAATGGAGAACGATAAATATTGCCTGATAAAAAAAGAAAGAAACAAAGAACGAAAGAAAGAAAGAAAGAAACAAGGAACGGTAGAAAGAAAGAAAGAAGCACATAACGGAAGAAAGATAGAATGAAACAACGAATGGAAGAAAGAAACATACAAACAAAGAACAGAAGAAAGAAACAAAGAAACAAAGAACGGAAGAAAGAAAAAAAGAAAGAAAGAAAGAAAGAACGGAAGAAAGAAAGAAAGAAAGAAAGAAAGAACGGAAGAAAGAAACAAAGAAAGAAAGAACGGAAGAAAGAAACAAAGAAACAAAGTACGGAAGAAAGAAAGAAAGAAAGAACGGAAGAAAGAAAGAAAGAAAGAAAGAAAGAAAGAACGGAAGAAAGAAAGAAACAAACAAAGAACGGAAGAAAGAAAAAGAAAGAAAGAACAGCAAAAAGAAAGAAAAAACGGAAAAAGAAAGAAAGAACGGAAAAAGAAACAAAAGAAACAAAGTACGGAAGAAAAGAAAAGAAAGAAAGAAAGAAAGAAAGAACGGAAGAAAGAAAGAAAGAAAGAAAGAAAGAAAGAAAGAACGGAAGAAAGAAACAAAGAAACAAAGTACGGAAGAAAGAAAGAAAGAAAGAAAGAAAGAAAGAAAGAAAGAACGGAAGAAAGAAAGAAAGAAAGAAAGAAAGAAAGAAAGAACGGAAGAAAGAAAGAAAGAAAGAACGAAAGAAAGAAAACAAAGAAAAAAAAAGAACGGAAGAAAGAAACAAAGAAACAAAGAAAGAAAGAAAGAAAAAGAAAGAAAGAAAGAACGAAAGAAAGAAAGAAAGAAAGAAAGAAAGAAAGAACGGAAGAAAGAAAGAAAGAAAGAAAGAAAGAAAGAACGGAAGAAAGAAACAAAGAAACAAAGAACGGAAGAAAGAAACAAAGAAACAAAGAACGGAAGAAAGAAAGAAAGAAAGACTAATTGAAAGCATCAATGAAAAACGTGATGAAATGAAGACGTTTAAAATAAAGAAATTAAATATCATAAAAAATTAAGGTAGAATCTAAATAAATCGAATAAGACAAGTTCTTCCAGAAAGTGAAACCCGAGAAAGAAAAATATTATCAATAGAACAAAAAAAAAAAAAAAAAAAAAAAAAAAAAAAAAAAAAAAACCAAATTCATCTAACGAAACCCCCACCCTTTATAACACATTTTTTTCTTTTGAGGTCAAGAAATTAAAAACAGAAAATATCCAACCAAACCAGTAAACATTCCAAAACCGGAATATTCTTTTTCATTTTCTTCTTTTCTTCAAATATCTAAAGCTGTTTCGACCTTCATTCGTCAGTTAAGACCTTCATCTATGGGGAGTCATTTACACTCCAACATTCTCCTTTACTCTATTCACGCTGGTAACAAGATCCAAGTTCTTTGTTTAATTTTCTCTTCATATGACCTTCATTGGTTTTATATTCCATCTTACGGACATATTTCCTTTTTTTTGTTGTTTTTTTTTTCTTTGATGCCGTTGTTTAAAACAAATTCACGAAGTCAAACATGTTTTTTCACTTAAGATATTTTCTTCTAAAGTTGTTCTTCCGAAACTTGATATGGAATTGCATTGATTTTTAAATCAAGGGAAGTATAATTCCTTTTCCTGATAACTTTATCTTTTCTGGACAAAGCCGTAAATTCTCATCTCACACACACACACACACATATATATATATATATATGAAGAAAAATATATACGGAAAAAACAAACAAAAATCCTTATATACAATTATGCTGTTTTAATGTTAATATGTCAACGTCGGACGTTTCGGTCTAATAAACCATCTTCACACTACTCAGGTTGAAGTAGCTGAAGGGGCCAGGTATGCTGTTACTCAAGGATAATGTCCACGTTCACACTGCTCAGGTAGTAATAGTTGAAGGGGCCAGGTGTGACGTAACTCTAGTATAACGCCCCCGTTCACACTGCTCAATTTGCAGTAGTTAAAAGGGACAGGTGTGCAGTTGCTCTAGGATAACGCCCCCGTTCACCCTGCTCAGGTAGTAATAGCTGAAGGTAGCCAGGTGTGCTGTTGCTCTAGAATAACGCCCCCGATCACACTGCTCAGGTTGCAGTAGATGAAGTGGCCAGGTATGCTGTTGCTCTAGGATAGCGCCCCCGTTCACCCTGCTCAGGTAGTAATAGCTGAAGGTAGCCAGGTGTGCTGTTGTTTCAGAATAACGCCCCTGATCACACTGCTCAGGTTGCAGTAGATGAAGTGGCCAGGTATGCTGTTGTTTCATGATAGCGACCCTGTTCACACTGCTCAGGTAGTAATAGCTGAAGGTAGCCAGGTGTGCTGTTGCTCTAGAATAACGCCCCCGATCACACTGCTCAGGTTGCAGTAGATGAAGTGGCCAGGTATGCTGTTGCTCTAGGATAGCGCCCCCGTTCACACTGCTCAGGTAGTAATAGCTGAAGGTAGCCAGGTGTGCTGTTGCTCTAGAATAACGCCCCCGATCACACTGCTCATGTTGCAGTAGATGAAGTGGCCAGGTATGCTGTTGCTCAGGATAGCGCCCCGTTCACACTGCTCTCAGGTAGTAATAGCTGAAGGTAGCCAGGTGTGCTGTTTCTCTAGAATAACGCCCCGATCACACTGCTCAGGTTGCAGTAGATGAAGTGGACAGGTATGCTGTTGCTCTCTGGATAGCGCCCCCGTTCACACTGCTCAGGTAGTAATAGCTGAAGGTAGCCAGGTATGCTGTTGCTCTAGAATAACGCCCCGATCACACTGCTCAGGTTGCAGTAGATGAAGTGGACAAGTATGCTGTTGCTCTAGGATAGCGCCCCGTTCACACTGCTCAGGTAGTAATAGCTGAAGGTAGCCAGGTATGCTGTTGCTCTAGAATAACGCCCCCGATCACACTGCTCAGGTTGCAGTAGATGAAGTGGACAAGTATGCTGTTGCTCTAGGATAGCGCCCCCGTTCACACTGCTCAGGTAGTAATAGCTGAAGGTAGCCAGGTCTGCTGTTGCTCTAGAATAACGCCCCGATCACACTGCTCAGGTTGCAGTAGATGAAGTGGACAGGTATGCTGTTGCTCTAGGATAGCGCCCCCGTTCACACTGCTCAGGTAGTAATAGCTGAAGGTAGCCAGGTATGCTGTTGCTCTAGAATAACGCCCCTGATCACACTGCTCAGGTTGCAGTAGATGAAGTGGACAAGTATGCTGTTGCTCTAGGATAGCGCCCCGTTCACACTGCTCAGGTAGTAATAGCTGAAGGTAGCCAGGTATGCTGTTGCTCTAGAATAACGCCCCCGATCACACTGCTCAGGTTGCAGTAGATGAAGTGGACAAGTATGCTGTTGCTCTAGGATAGCGCCCCCGTTCACACTGCTCAGGTAGTAATAGCTGAAGGTAGCCAGGTGTGCTGTTGCTCTAGAATAACGCCCCCGATCACACTGCTCAGGTTGCAGTAGATGAAGTGGACAGGTATGCTGTTGCTCTAGGATAGCGCCCCCGTTCACACTGCTCAGGTAGTAATAGCTGAAGGTAGCCAGGTATGCTGTTGCTCTGGAATAACGCACCGATCACACTGCTCAGGTTGCAGTAGATGAAGTGGACAAGTATGCTGTTGCTCTAGGGATAGCGCCCCCGTTCACACTGCTCAGGTAGTAATAGCTGAAGGTAGCCAGGTGTGCTGTTGCTCTAGAATAACGCCCCGATCACACTGCTCAGGTTGCAGTAGATGAAGTGGACAGGTATGCTGTTGCTCTAGGATAGCGCCCCGTTCACACTGCTCAGGTAGTAATAGCTGAAGGTAGCCAGGTATGCTGTTGCTCTAGAATAACGCCCCGATCACACTGCTCAGGTTGCAGTAGATGAAGTGGACAAGTATGCTGTTGTTTCAGGATAGCGCCCCGTTCACACTGCTCAGGTAGTAATAGCTGAAGGTAGCCAGGTGTGCTGTTGCTCTAGAATAACGCCCCGATCACACTGCTCAGGTTGCAGTAGATGAAGTGGACAGGTATGCTGTTGTTCTGGATAGCGCCCCCGTTCACACTGCTCAGGTAGTAATAGCTGAAGGTAGCCAGGTATGCTGTTGCTCTTTCAGAATAACGCCCCGATCACACTGCTCAGGTTGCAGTAGATGAAGTGGACAGGTATGCTGTTGCTCTAGGATAGCGCCCCCGTTCACACTGCTCAGGTAGTAATAGCTGAAGGTAGCCAGGTATGCTGTTGCTCTAGAATAACGCCCCCGATCACACTGCTCAGGTTGCAGTAGATGAAGTGGACAAGTATGCTGTTGCTCTAGGATAGCGCCCCTGTTCACACTGCTCAGGTAGTAATAGCTGAAGGTAGCCAGGCATGTAGCCACGGATCACACTGCTGTTGCAGAGATGAAGGGATAACGTCCGCCCCGTTCAAACAGCTCAGGTAGTAATAGCTGAAGGTAGCCAGGTGTGCTGTTGCTCTAGGATGACGCCCCCGTTCACACTGCTCCTGTAGTAATAGCTGAAGGTGGCCAGGTATGCTGTTGCTCTAGAATAACGCCCCCACGATCACACTGCTCAGGTTGCAGTAGATGAAGAGGCCAGGTATGCTGTTGCTCTAGGATAGCGCCCCCGTTCACACTGCTCAGGTAGTAAGTAGCTGAAGGTAGCCAGGTACGCTGTTCCTCTAGGATAACGTCCCCGTTCACACCACTCAGGTAGCAATAGCTGAAGTTGCCCGCTGTGCTGTTCCTCTAGGATAACGTCCCCGTTCACACCACTCAGGTAGCAATAGCTGAAGTTGCCCGCTGTGCTGTTGCTCTAGGATAACGCCCCCGTTCACACTGCTCAGGTAGAAATAGCTGAAGGTGCTCGGTATGCTGATGCTCTAGGATCACGTCCCGTTCACACTGCTCAGGTAGTAATAGCTGAAGGTGCTCGGTATGCTGATGCTTCAGGATCACGTCCTGTTCACACTGCTCAGGTAGTAATAGCTGAAGGTGCTCGGTATGCTGATGCTCTAGGATCACGTCCCGTTCACACTGCTCAGGTAGTAATAGCTGAAGGTGCTCGGTATGCTGATGCTCTAGGATCACGTCCCGTTCACACTGCTCAGGTAGTAATAGCTGAAGTGGCCTGATGTGCTGTTGCTCTAGGATAACGCCCCCGTTCACACTTCTCATGTTGCAGTAGCTGGAGTGGCCAAGTGTGCTGTTGCTTTAGGATAACGTCCTCGTTCACACTGCTCAGGTAGTAATAGCTGAAGAGGCCAAGTGTGGTGTTGCTTTAGGATAACGCCACCGTTCACACTGCTCGTGTAGTAATAGCTGAAGGGGCCAGGTGAGCTGTTGCTCTAGGATCACGCCCCCGTTCAGACTGCTCAGCTTGCAGTAGCTGAAGTTGCCAGGTATTCTGTTGCTCTATGTTTTACGTCCCCGTTCACACTGCTCAGGTAGCAATTCTGAAGTAGCCTGTTGTGCTGTTCCTCTAGTATTTACGTCCCCATTCACACTGCTCAGGTAGTAATAGCTGAAGAGGCCAGGTGTGCTCTTGCTCTAGGATGACGCCACCGTTCACACTACTCAGGTTGCAGTAGCTGAAGTGGCCAGGTATGCTGTTGCTCTAGGATAACGCCCCCTTCTCACTGCTCAGGTTGCAGTAGCTGAAATGGCCAGGTATGCTGTTGCTCTCGGATAACGCCCCCGTTCACACTGCTCAGATAGTCATAGCTGAAGTGGCCAGGTGTGCACTTGCTCTAGGATAACGGCCCTGTTCACACTGCTCAGGTAGTAATAGCTGAAGGGGTCAGGTGTGCTCTTGCTCTAGGATGACGCCACCGTTCACACTACTCAGGTTGCAGTAGCTGAAGGGGCAAGGTATGCTGTTGCTCTGGGATAACGTCCCAGTTCAAACAGCTCAGGTAGTAATAGCTGAAGGAGCCTGGTGTGCTGTTGCTCTAGGATGACGCCCCCGTTCACACTGCTCCTGCTTGCAGTAGGTAAAGTGGCCATATATGCTGTGGCTCGAGGATAACGCCCCCGCTCACACTGCTCAGGTTGCAGTATCTGAAGAGGCCAGGTATGCTGTTGCTCTAGGATAACGCCCCTGTTCACACTGCTCAGGTGTCAGTAGCTGAAAGTACCAGGTACGCTGTTCCTCTAGGATAACGTCCCCGTTCACACCGCTCAGGTAGCAATAGCTTAAGTTGCCCGCTGTGCTGTTGCTCTAGGATAACGCCCCCGTTCACACTGCTCAGGTAGTAATAGCTGAAGGTGCTCGGTATGCTGATGCTCTAGGATCACGTCCCGTTCACACTGCTCAGGTAGTAATAGCTGAAGTGGCCTGATGTGCTGTTGCTCTAGGATAACGCCCCTGTTCACACTTCTCATGTTGCAGTAGCTGGCGTGGCCAAGTGTGCTGTTGCTTTAGGATAACGTCCTCGTTCACACTGCTCAGGTAGTAATAGCTGAAGAGGCCAAGTGTGGTGTTGCTTTAGGATAACGCCACCGTTCACACTGCTCGTGTAGTAATAGCTGAAGGGGCCAGGTGTGCTGTTGCTCTAGGATCACGACCCCGTTCAGACTGGTCAGCATGCAGTAGCTGAAGTTGCCAGGTATTCTGTTGCTCTAGGTTTTACGTCCCCGTTCACACTGCTCAGGTAGTAATAGCTGAAGGGGCTAGGTGTGCTCTTGCTCTAGGATGACGCCACCGTTCACACTACTCAGGTTGCAGTAGCTGAAGTGGCCAGGTATGCTATTGCTCTAGGATAACGCCCCCTTCCCACTGCTCAGGTTGCAGTAGCTGAAATGGCCAGGCATGCTGTTGCTCTCGGATAACGCCCTCGTTCACACTGCTCAGGTAGTAATAGCTGAAGGGGCCAGTTGTGCTGTTGCTCTAGGATGACGCCCCCGTTCACACTGCTCAGGTTGCAGTAGCTGAAGTGGCCAAGTCTGCTGTTGCTTTAGGATAACGTCCCCGTTCACACTGCTCAGGTTGCAGTAGCTCAAGCGGCCAGGTGTGTTGTTGCTCTAGGATAACGGCCCTGTTCACACTGCTCAGGTTGCAGTAGCTGAAGTGGCCAGGTGTGCTGTTGCTCTAGAATAACACCCCCGTTCAACCTGCTCAGGTTGCAGTAGCTGAAGGGGCCAGGTGTGCTGTTGCTTTAGGATAACTCACCCGTTCACCCTGCTCGGGTTGTAGTAACTGAAGCGGCCAACTGCAGCTTTGAATACTGACCTGACTTATCTCCATCTGACTTCTTCCCTCTCCTAAACTTATATCCAACTTGCGGGATCACCATTTCGGAAATAATGATGAGATTATCTGTTCTGTGGAGGGTTTATTGAGGCACCAGATCGTCACCTTCCGTGTAGGAATGACAATGCTTAAGTATCGTTGGGCTCAATGCATATATATCAATAGAGCGGGGGGGATAATGAAATTTCTCCAATTCCTTCAGGGTGAAGAGCAGAAAATTTGAAACGACCTTCATAAACCTGTAGAATCATCTTTGCAGAAATTAAATTTTTATTTATTTTATTTCTAATTATTTATTGATGTTTTTAGTCCTTAATCTTCTGAAATAAACATTCAATATTAAATAAATCTTAATAAATTACATCTTTCTATTCAAGTGATTTCAGCGATTTACATAATGCTTCTTATTCGTGTTTAACAATAAGGTGTCTTATTAACCTGATTTATATTCAAACTAATATCCCTATCTTCGTATTTATTGTCACAACGTTTCGGCATTTCTACCTTCTGGGCTGCTTCATCCGTCCATCTACTGAGACTAGAGTAGTAGTTTAAAGAATTGGTTTCTAAATCTACTCACGAATTAATTGTGAGTTCAATCCTTGTGCTGAAATAATGGAGAATTTAAACAGAGTGGCTAATAAGATATTCTAGATAAGCATGTGTTCAATTCCTGAGCTGGGTATTGGAAACGGAGCCAGCAATAACTGTGCAGTATTAAAAAAGTAATTGTGAGTTCAATACCTGGGTTGGGTGGTACGGATTTTTACTCAGTGGAAACTGGACGAACAATAACTGAGCAGTATTATGTAAGAACAAGCGGAGATATGCTTAGTGATGGGCGGCGGAATAAGAACAATCTACGCCCGTAGATTATATAAAAAGATTCAGTTCGAAATTTCCTGAAGTTTAAACGAATCGTCAAGCATCAGAAGTAGGCCGAAGAGTCCGGGAACCGAATAGTTGTGATGAAAACATCAAAAATAAGGACAATAATACGAGTTGTAAATAATGTATATAATAAATCCTAACCACCAAGAATTTCAGACGAATAAAACGTTTTCTATTTCTTTTTGTTTCTCCAATTCCTTCTGGGAATTTCCTTTAAAAAGAATAACTCAGTAAAGATCGAAAAATATGTCCAATATTAAAAAAAAAAAAAAAAAAACAAACGAACAAAACAAATAACTGATTATCGTAGATGCCCGTCTATCAGAAATAAGTAGCATAAAATCGATGATAAAAATTGTGAGCGGCTTATATTTGAGGTCAATATTTTGAGATTATCACTGATTTTAAAATATATGTAAAAAAAATACGTGCCAAAATTTCTGGGGTGATTGCTTTATAAAGAAAAACCTGTTTTACGCAGATTTTGCAAGCATTTTACACTATATTTTTGTACTCAAAGTATGAATTTCTTTCTCATTTTTCCCAGCATGTGATTGAAATATCCCTTAAATAGCGACCATTTATTAAATGTTCCAATCGATGTTTATTGATACAGATACACTGTCATCGTTGCTTTGTTCTCGAAGTTAAAATACTTAATAGATAGAAAGTACAAGGGTAAGCTGAGACGTTCATAGGCTGGCTGGGAAAGACTGATGCTAGAACTGCGAAATCTTGCATGCATTATTTTCAATCCATCTCATTAATAAATGCATTGTTTTTTACCCAGTTAAACTGACATCTGAATATTCAAAGAACACTGTTGACAATAAGACAATCGACAGCAGATATGACCTCATCATCACTGCGATATTGGTTTCCAGCCATGTGTTTTTCACGTTGGGGAACAGATGATAGTCAAATCAGGAGGATAGAGAGCGTGATCAACCAGTTCAAAGTTACTGTAATGCAGAGTAGCCATTGAAACCAAAGACTTGTACTTTGGAGCAATGTCCTGATAAAACAAGATCTCTTTCATCAGTTTTCCCGGGCGTTTCCTCTTATTAGCCTTCCGTAACTGTATCAAGTACTCTCCATCGATGGTGTGGCCCTTTCGAAGATAGTCAATAAACACAATGCCTTATGCATCCCTAAAACTGAGGCCATCATCTTTCTTGTAGATGAAACGGCCTTCGCATCCTTTGAAGCAAATAAAGAGTGATCTTTGCACTGCATGGATTGTCTGTCGCTGGCTGAAATTGATGAACCTAACACTCAACATTTTTTCTTTGTCCCTTAATTTACACGTACGTTATGTCTTGCCAGTACCTCATAAATAATGGGCTATTATGTCCTGATCGCGAAAGACGACAAAGATACGAGAGACGCTGTTTAGTGAGAAAAAGAAAAAAGAAAATGAAGATTGACCTCCCATATGCTTAATATCTGCTTCAGTGGGATAGAAAACTTTGACAATTTCAAATTCCTTCATTTGTAACCTCTTAATTCTTTAAATAATGATTAGCATTCATACTTGTGACTGTTATTGCACTATTTTCTTAATGTTAGCAACTTTTAAATATTTAACAAGGAAATAGGGTCATTTTTCCGTGTGTAGATAATAATTATAAAATTAAAGAATAATTTTTCAGCAGAAAATTCAAATAGAAAAATTGTGAAATATTCACAGGTATTTCTAGTCTTGGCAAAACCAACCCAAATGCGTCACGTCAGCAGATCGGTAAATTTTACTAGACGATGACGTATTATTTTATTTGCTATTTTTAAAATAATATTTTCTCGGCTAAACTAATATTGTTTTCACCGGTGAGTCATTCACATTATCAACCTAAATCGGATAACAAATAAAAACCAATTTTCTCAGAGAGAAAAAAAAAAAAACAACTATCGCCTTTTAGATGCAAGAATATTTAAAACAAAGATTAAATTAAAAAAAAAAACTCACTAAATAAACGTCTACTGCTTTGGTTTTTATTTTTTCTCGATCATTTTTGTTTTCACTTTTTATCAAAAATATTTTGTGGGTGAAAAAAAGTATAACACGTTATATAATTTTTACCATCCAAAAAAATTACTTCTCGGCTGGGCAGCGACAAACAATTCCACAGATAGCATCTCCTTAAAATATTAAAACGAGAAGTAATTTATCAAACTTATTACACGCCTCTTAAAATGACTAGGTTTGAGAAAAATGTCTCGGAACTGATGCTATAGAATAAAACTACAACATATATCAATTCGGCATTGAATCTCCTTCGAAGTAGTCCCCTTCTGAGGCCGCGCACTTTATCCAACGTCCTTTCCATTGATAGAAACATTACTTGAACTCAGTTTTTTTTAATAGTGAGCAGCTGTATCGTGGGATTCTCTTGTATATCCGCGACGTCTTGAAATTTTCTCACTTTCAAATAAGATTTGATTTTTGGTAAGAGAAATTTCGTTATGGGCGAGATCTGAGGAATGTGGTCGTTGTCAGATCTGGGGCATGTAGTCCTTGGCAAGAAACTGCTATAAAATCTATGGTCACTGATGGAACGTTTTATGGTGTGGTGAGACGACCACACTCTACACATATTCCTTCCAAGTTCTGCTATCAACAACGGAAGTCAGCGAACTTTATAACTTAGTCTGCATGCTCGACAGAGGTGATGGTCAATTTGTGTGAAGTTATTTCTCTCTGCGTGCTTTTGCTTCATTACCATAGAATAATATAATGATATTATAATAATATAATATAAATATATATCCTCTCAAAGTAAGATCGTTGTAGAGTACGGATATATAATAATGGTTAAATAAAGATGGTCTACGATAAATATCTCATTCATTATCATATATTTCCTTGTTGCCTTATCATAACAAATTGGACAGTTCTCTGGGGCATGTGGGAATACCCGCCGTGGCCCATCAAAGGTTTTTAGAATAGAACTTTTTTTTTATTGTTTTTCTTGTTTTATGTACCGTGCCATTCCAGGTCAATGGCGGTTATGTCTCTCTCAACAATTACCTGTCCTTTGTAGCTCTTAATAAATTTTGTCTGTTTGTTATATCTCCTAAATCATGTTCTACCATTCACTTAAACAAGCTTATTTTTCTTCTTCTTCTGTGTGCAGTGTACTTTTAAGGCGTTGGCGATCATGGCTCTACACAATCTTCTTTTCCTTATAGCACTTTGGTCTTTTTCCTACCTCTCCTAAACCATATTCTTCTATTCATTTACTCAGCCCGTAAAGGAGGTTACGCGGTTTTCCTCAATCCCTCTTGCCTTATGTCCTTGCGTGAAAAAAATTTCCAAGCCATCTTTCCTCATTATGTGCTCCCGAAATTTCAACTCCCCCTTTTAGATAATAAATGCCATTTTGATTTCTTTTTCTCTGGAACTTTGCTCACATGTTCAGTCCATGCTATTCTTAGTGCCACATCTCTGTTGCTTGAAGTCTTCCCTCCGTCTGTGATTAGAGTGTTCAGTTTGCCCTGCGATACATAACAACTTATATTACGTAACAGTCCAGTATTCTTTTCTTTGTTTCAAAACATTTTTCCTGTTTCTTAATACTTTGCTTAGCTTTTGAAAGGCATCTTTTGCTATTCCAATGCACCTTTGGATTTCAGTGTCGCACTTTCCGTCCTCTGTTAAAAATACTTCAGGGATATTTTAATTTTTGTAATTATTTGATTTTCGGTATCGCCAATTTGTAATTTGAACTTTGGGCCGTTCCTTTTTGCTGACAAACATGGATTCTGTCTTCTTGCAATTGATGCTTAGTCTTTTCTTCTCGCCTTCCTTCAATACCGTCTATCGGGGTTATTGTAGTTTCGTTTTTATGTCTGGTATCAACACTGTATTATCCGCATATCTTATGTTATCCTATAATGAATCATGATAATTATCTTAGAATCGTCTCGATGTATAGGCTAAATAAGTCCGGCGAGAAGACCTATCCTTGTCTTACAACCCTTTCTATTTTTGTATATTTACTGAATTCATACCAGAATAAATTCAGCGACTAATCAGATTTGTGGTAACATGAATTTATACAGTAAATATGTTGCAATGAAATGTCCCACACTCCTTATCGCCTATGTGGTCTGACTATAACAATAGCTATATATAGTGAGCGTAGGATATACCTGGGGTTTGCTTCGGGAATTTCTAGCCTGCCACCCGATTTCCTGTCTTTCAATAGTGTATTCTCTTTTACAATAAACCTCCCTTCTATCATCTACGCGAGTGTTGCTCTTCCTTCACTCGAGTACCACCTTTGTCTGTTTGTAACCTCTTTAAGGATACAACAAAATATTTCACTGACTTTGTATCCAACTAACCTCTTTAAATCTCGGTATCTTTTATCTATATATCTGCTTCTATGGCGCTCGTATTGAAAAATCTACTCATGACCTTGAGCCAGACTAGAGTTAAATCAAATTCACGTTTGCAACAACGTGGCGATATGAACGCTTTTGAAAATACCGTGTTAGTGATAGAAATGTTTAGGTGGGGTACACAGAGAGCTGACACTCCTCTTTCTTCCGCTTAAAGAAATTTCATGCAACGTGGGTGTCGAGAAAACCAGACTTCAAATTTCGATGTTAATCGACAGGTTGGAGCTGGATACAAGAGGAAGTGAGGAGACGGCATCTTTTCCAATGCTGCTCTAGTATTGTTGATATATATATATATATATATATATATATATATATATATATATATATATATATATATATATATATATCATCTTTAAAATACATCTAATAAAGAAAGGAAGACAAATGACAGTAATTCTTCAAGAGCAGCAGCTATCGATAATTACCCACCACTAGCAGCAGTCACAACATGACAGTCAGTAATATCAAAAGTTGAGGCCCTAATCAGCTTAGGTTTATAGCTCCAAGTTCACTACAACAAATGAAATGGTTTGGTTTGGTTTGCTTTGTTTTACGGCATATCAACCTCAATGGGTTATTTAATGCCGACAGAATTTTTATTGCTAGTAATATTTTGTTTTGCCAAAAATCTATTTCTGGTAATATTTTTCCTTCAAAAATGTATTGCTGGTAATATTTTTTTTTAAATGTATTGCTAGTAACTTTTATTTTTTAAAAACATTGTTGGTAATTTTTTTTTTCAAAAATGTATTCCTGGTAATAATTTAAAAAAAATATTGCTGGTATTAGAACCTATTTTTACACTTTCATAGTTTTTTTTTTTTACCCCAGTTTCGGGGTTAATTATTTGCCCATGGCTGGGACCCTAATAGGTGCTACCACCCCGGGTCAGGATGGAGCTGGGAACATAAGCAATTACGGGGTGGTTTCACGCTCCTCAAAAGCTCCTGATAGATTGAAGCGTCTGTTTGTGAATTTAGTGACATAATGATTGTGAGTTCAATCCTTGGGCCCAAACTTTAAAAAATATTAATGTCACAAAAAAATTGCCAGCTACAGATAATGAATCCTGTGGCAAAGTATCAAAATCTAAACCATTTTAGCCCCAAATAAAAAAGAAATGGTTGAAGCCTGCCTAACCATTATAAAAAAAAACAAAAAAAAAACACACAAAACAAAAAAAAAACACAAAACAAAAAAAAACGATGCACAATCTGTAGCTACACGATTTAAAATCCACATTAACCTTCTTGTTGTTGTCACAACGTTTCGGCTGTTGTACCTCCGGCTTACCTCGGGTATATATCGATCTGGTGTATATCTATCTGAGTAACCTAAAGGAAATTCTGAATTTAACACTATTAAATCTAAGTGGGTAGACTGTTCTCGTTCCAATAACCATGTTTGTGGATATCGCAATACGAAAAATAAGAAATAGGCGACATCCCCAGACATGATTAGTGGAAGGAGAAAATTCTACCCCCGTCAATACTGGAAAGAGCGATAACAGCTACTGAATTTCAGAAATCTGTTTATCTAAAAAATAAATAAATAAATAAAAGGTTATGTGATGGATTGAAGATTTGTTCTTATGGTAGATCTCAGCAAAGTCATCATAGAATTTCTTTTCTTTCCTTCCATACTGTGTAACGAACTTTCACATTTTCATTTCAAGAAAACATTTTATCTTTTCATGTCGGCAAATTTGAATTAAGTAGTTCATATTTCTGTATGTCGATTTTTAACTCTGATATAGGAATTGTTTATTTCTGGGTTCCAATCAAAGCGATCGATACGCATGGTTAGTTTACTTGTTACTATAGATGTGCAGCGAATGCAAGACGAATATGGTTTCGTTTTGCAAAGTGCAACAGTTCATCCTGATTGGCTGAAAAAAAACCCCAATATTTAAAGGATGCTTAAAAATCGTTCCCCTGTAACATGCCATAAAAACACGTGTAAAATGCATGAAGATCTTTGGAGAATTGCGATGTTTCAATGGCTGTTATTCTTTATAATCGACAATATTCGTTCTCAACCTTCACAGATTGATTCGGTGGTGTGCTGTAGTTTATCGAACTCCGTGTGTTTCGTTTCAAACGATTTTCTTATAGAAGTTTCGGCGAGAGAGGAAGTATGTATTTCATTTACAAGAGAAGTATTTGGAAAACCCCCAGAAAGGATAAAAGCAAGTTCTGAAAACTATACATCGCTGGTTTCCGACATTATAAAATAAAATATAAATTATCATAGAGTTATACATCTTTAATCCACTAGGTCCTGTTCTTGTAACTCCTCTACTTTGGGGTGGGTTCCTCATACCAAAGCATAGGGGTGGGTTCCTCATGCCAAAGCATAGGGGTGGGTTCTTCATACCAAAGCATAGGGGTGGGTTCTTCATACCAAAGCATAGGGGTGGGTTCCTCACACCAAAGCATAGGGGTGGGTTCCTCATACCAAAGCATAGGGGTGGGTTCCTCATACCAAAGCATAGGGGTGGGTACTTCATACCAAAGCATAGGGGTGGGTTCCTCATACCAAAACAAGAGCGAAAGTCTACATAAACATATCTCTACAGATCCTTCGTTTTTTAGTTATTCATTTAAAAAAAATAGTTTATGGGACATGTCGTTGTGTTGGCTTGTAGACTAGGTTACATTTGTCATTCGTGTACATTTGCACTAGTCTGTCTGCAACTTTTAATGTGTGTCGTAGTGAGTTAACAGAGAAGTGTTCCGTATAACAATGGCAAGACAGTCATATCGTGAGCAGGCAGAACAAGGACAAAGGTCTACATAAAATATCTTTACAAATCCTTCGTTTTTGAATTATTCATTTTAAAAAAAGGTTTATGGTAGATGTCGTTGTGTTGGCTTTAGACTAGTTTACATTTGTCATTCGTGTAAATTTTTGGCTAGTCCGTCTGCAACTTTTAACGTGTGTAGTAATGAGTTAACTGAGAAGTGTTCCGTTTAACAGGACAGTCATCACGAGCAAGTCGATATGATTTTTACATACGGTCGGTCGAATGGTAATGAGTACACAGACTATACAACTGCATCTCCGTTTGCAGACAAAATGTTTATATGGACATTTTTTCCTTGTATTGATGTTAGGAACAAGCCCCCAACTTTGTAAACGTATTTTTGATACACCCTGTATATATTGTTATTTTGGAATTTTTTTTTGATAATGACAAGTTTAATCACACTAACCGATTATAAAAATATACTGTAATAAAAATTATGAGACGGGGAGTAAATTCGTTCATAACGTAGAATTTAGCAACATTATCATACAATTTTGTGCAATGATTAGCAAACTATGGTGGTTTTATTCATTTCGATTCCCCTAAAATGACCTTATGCCAGACTAAACTAAACTATGTACATAACTGAAACACATGTTTATTATATGTCAAGACTTAAATTATTCAGAATCCACTTAGAACAATCCTAACTCTGACCATGGCGTCGATTAAAATCGATTTGAGTATGAAATTGAAATCGCCCCTACCTCGCTGCCATCAAGGGTAACTGTCCAGAGCTGGACTAAATTAGTTGCTAATTAAAATTTTTCTGCTCCAAGGAATTTTTAATACATAGTTTGATATTATTTGATTGAATTCTTTTAAATTCATTTTGAATTGAAAACCAGAGACAGTGAAGTCAACTGCGGACAAGCATCAAGGATTTAATTTGGAGGATAATTGATTCATTTTTTATACCGTCTTTTGTAGGCTTTTAGTATTTATGTTAATGCAACGTCGGTGGAATGTGGGGGAGGTTGGCAATCGGCTTTGTATTTATTAAGTCTTTTATTTAAACGAGAGAAAGGCTCAGGAATTTTACTGTAGTAATAATGGTACTGATGGTATTAGAAAAAATATTTATTATTATTTACTCAGGATGTGACAGACGAGTTAATAATCAGTGACTTGAATTTGAAAATAAGTCAGATCATTACTTAACCACCATATCTGTGATAGATCATGCTGACGTCCGAATAAGTGCAACATTTCCTCTGATTACCAGTTCCTTCATTCTTTCTTCTAGAATGATCGTGATTGTTCCAGCTCTCCAGTAATGATTGGTACGACTGCCAGCTAAATGTTGCGCAACAGCTTTAGCTCCTTGAAAGGGCATATTTTGATTATTTGTATTATACCATATTCCTTTCGAATTTTCGTTTGATTATATATATATATATATATATATATATATATATATATATTTTAATTAACTACTGAAACTTGGATAGTTCATCTATGAAACTCGAAGATCGAAGATGTGAATATCACATCAATCAGCTAAGTGACAAATTTTATTTGTAGCAATCATATATATATATATATATATATATATATATATATATATATATATATATATATATATATATATAGCACTCTACGTTTTAGTCTTTCTATTCCTTTGTTTTTTTTTTTTTGGACTTGACGATTCGTATTGTGTTAATGTTCTTGGTTCTTTCATTTTTTTTTATTTCCAATACCGATTTGTCCTATTACAAGTTGAGTTATCCAAGTTTTCCGAACGAGTACTACCAGTTATATATATATATATATATATATATATATATATATATATATATATATATTAACCTGACTAGAAACACTGTCGAAGATAGGATTTCAGATATTTCTGCAGATTTGGACAGACAACTGAAGCACAAAATCATGAAATTTATTGCATTTTAGGTTGCATTTGATGAGTATATATATATGATTATTAATAGATGTTATTTATCACTGGCCGGTAGCACACCTCTATGAGAAATAATGTCTATGTTTATTAGTATATAGTTAATAGCTATGTTATATATTACAACGAGGAGTATTTTATTAACACTAGCACTCAATATCGTATATCTTATATATATATATATATATATATATATATATATTATTTTGTATGTGCATTACTTATTGGAAAGAGCTCAATATCAGTGATAGAACTAACATATTTGGATTGTTTATATGGGTGTGTGTACACCTGTATCTATGTGTGTCTATGTGTGTGAGAGTGTCATCCCAAACAACCAGCAAATATAATCAAACAAGCATAAATACACCCAATTTTAAAAAATAAAACAGTGTGTCTGATGATCGAAAAAGCGTGAAACCCAGGGTCACACACTCATATCCATACAACTGAATATATATATATATATATATATATATATATAAAAAGAGAGAGAGAGAGAGAGAGAGAGAGAGAATATGTGTGTTTCAGATGAATGTAAATATAAAAATTATCATTTTGTTGATAGATGTTATGTACAATCACTGTATATATATATATATATATATATATATATATATATATAAACGTTGTTTTAGTGGATACTCAGATTTGAATAGACGTTCAGTTTATTTGTTATACAGTATATGTATTTATTTTAGTTTATAGCCTGAATATTCGAGAAACTTCATTAAAGAAAATATTCGCTCTCAGGAAGGATTTGAACCTGCGTACACTCTAGTCAAATACGACGTGCCTGCACCGATCCGGCCACGGAGCAAACATACCGTGGCTTTAAGCGAAATCATTCTCATATTAAAATTCCTCTAAATATTCATATCTGCTGTGTTTCGTATCCAAACAGAGTCATTTTTCTAACTTAATGGTCTTTTATTTAGCGTGATCTTCAACAGCTGTCTCTTCTTTTTTTATATGCCACGCAGCGGGTTAAGACCCCCTCTAAAGATCCCACACTAGAAATATGACCAATGTTTACATTCTTCTTTTATGTGTCGTCTCCCTTCACGATGTAGGCGATCATGGCTCTCCACCTCCTCCTGTCCCTTATAGTTTTCCCATTTCGTTATTTTCCTATACCCTGTTCTGCCATCGTCTTGCTTAAGCCCGTTAAGTATGTCACGCGTTGCTTTTCCTTGCCCCCTCTTCCCCCTCTATCTCCCTGTGAATATCGGATTTTCCTAAACCTCCTCTCTCATTACGTATTCTAGAAATTCCAGCTGTCTCTTCCTGATGTTAATTATAAGTTGTCTCTTTGTTTGCATCCTCTCCAAAACCTCGTCTGTTGCTCACATGATATCCTTAGCATCCTTCTGTAGGACGAGGCTTCTGTTGCCACGAGTCTCTTCATCTTTGAGAAGACCGTCCAACATTTGCTGCCGTAAAGGAGGACAGATATCACGTAGCAGTTCTTTGTTACCAACGTAATCCTCCTATCTCGTAATACTCTGCCTAACTTTTGGAATGCGTCTTTGGCTATCCCAATACGTCTTCGGATCTCAGCGTCGCACTTACCGTCCTTTGTCAGAACAATTCTCAGTACAGTAGTTCTTTATAAGTTTTGTCTTTTTGTTATTTCTCCCAAACCCTGTTCTACCAACCATTTACTCAAGCCCATCAAGTATATTACGCACTGCTTTACCCTGTCCTTCTTTCACGCAATCTGTCCTGTGCGTGTCAGATTTTCCAAGCCTTCCTTCCTCATTACGTGCCCCAGATTTTTCAGGTGCCCCTCCTTGATATTAAGTATAAGTTTCCTTTTTGTTTCCATTTTCTCCGAAACCTTGTCGTTCTCACATGTTCGGTCTATGGTATTCTTACTATCCCTCTGTAGAACGACACCTCTGTAGCCCCGAACCTCTTCTTCATCGTTTAGGGCAACGTCCAAAATTCGCCAGCGTAAAGGAGGACAAATATCTGTTAGCAGTTACCAACGAAACCTTCCTGTCTCGTAATACTCTGCCTAGCCTTTGGAATTCGTCTTTGGACCTCCCGATACATCTTCGGATGTCAGTCAATTATAAACACAACAAATTTGTATCTCTGATCTTAAGTATAAACAGGAGTAAATGCTTAATTAAGAGTCAATGGTAAACACAACATATATTTACAAATAGACTCAAGTATATACACAACTAATATTTACCTCTGAACTCAATATATAAACATGACTGTTATTTACGTTTGGTCTCAAGTATAATAAAATAAATAGATTTTGATATTAACACGCCGGAGATGGCACCTCATTTGGAATTTCAGTGTCAAGAATAAGTATCCTTTTTCACAAGCCCTCTCTTGGAACACAAAATATCGATATAAAATTACAGAAAATAAAAAACTATCAATAAACCACCATTGAAAGGCCCAGATGTGAAAGAAATGCGAGAAGCAATCTGATTGGCTGGTACGACAACCACCCAGCTAATCGCGAGGCTTGTATTACCGGGCCGATAGATCAGCCGAGACGATTGTTCGGCCCAGTAATCTTCTTTGTCACTCAATATTTCAGTCGAAAGATCGGCCTTGTCGTCTCCTAAGGGTTAAAAAACTCAATAATAGTTGTTTTATGAATAATCAAGGGTGATCTCCCCTTGTTTTGTTACTCTCCTCTTTGAGAGAGCTATTTCTGTTTACTGGGACTATGAAAGAACACTATAAGCGAACCTTGTATTCTCAGTTGAATAAAGCTTTTTTGAAGCCTCTACCTGCTTACTTTATTCATTACAAGTTGATATGTTGGAACACCCACCAACCAAAAACTACTGTTTTTGTTGTCTGTTATTTCACAACCTCTTTCAGGATCTTTTCCAGTCTTTGAAGATTCTGTGTTTCATATCTTAATTTCAATAATGGTTTAATAATTGGAGGATTTTTTTTTAGGCTACTGTCATTTCGGTCGCCATTTCCAGGTTGGATTACTGTGTTACTTTGCATCTTTAGTTTCAATATGTTTCAATAGACCACTGACATTCTCCTTTGCCGCTTTTACTTTTCCCTCTCCCGTGGGGCATGGTTGGGTGTTCTTCTTTTTCTTGCATAGATTTATGTAGTATTTGTATTCAGTCTTATCCCCTGTCGCTTACGGTAAACGCGTCTGCATATTATCGCTATTTCTTTTCTTAGTCTAAATTGTCTGTCTTTCCTTCAAAGGTATATATTATTAAGCCTGTGTATATGTTCTCAAGCCTTTCACAGATTCCCTGAAGTTGTAGATCCAATATCCAGTTTCTTTTCAAAATTTTTCTTCCTTTGTCAGCAAGATGTTGTTCCCTCGCATTCTAAGTCCTTGGCTAGACATTTTAGCGATTAGTTTCCTTCTAAGGTAGCAATTGATAATTTTTTTATCGACTTGCGCCCAAATTCTCTTTCATTGGCCAAAAGTAAGAAAAATAGGCTTATGGCTCAGAAAGACAGTCAGATGTCTCATGAAAGCTATCAAAAGAACATTGTCGTCTCTTTTCATGGCGTAAGCGATCATGACTCTCCACAATTTTCTTTTATCTCTTAGTAAGGTTTCTCTTTTTTATCTTCACTTTTAATCCTTATTCTGCTAACCAATTACATAAGCTCGTTAGATAGGCTATTCGCTGTTTTCTCCGTCCGTCTTGCCTTCAATATACCCAGTTAAAAGTGGACATTCTCAAGAATTTGAATACACCAACATTCTTTATGTCAAGGTAAAGCAAAAAAAAAAAAGAACTCGTAAGATATTCAGTCATTAACTTCAGAAATATTATACATCAGAAATTTAAAATAGGAAAACCGTGAAATTTGCCGTTTTTTCCAGTTATTGTTGAGCGAAAGAGCGGCACGCCAACAAATAATTGGGAGAAAGAAAGTTAAGATGGAAGACGCGGTAAAATTTTAATGTATTTAACGTCTGCTTCAATGAAATGGAAGACCTTGTCAATTTTAAATCTTTTCGTTTGTACCGTTTTACTTCTTTAAATAACGACAAGTATTCCTATTTATGATTGTTGTTGCAATATTTTGTTAAGGTTGTTAAGCCTAAATATTTAATTAGGCCATAGAGGACTTTCCACGGGTAATTTATAGTTGTAGAATTTGACATAAGCTTATTGAATCATTAACCTAAAAATTATGATTCAACGGAAAATACACTGTGAAATTTTACTGGTTGTTTCGAATTATTATTGAGCAAGAGAGCGACACGCCAACAAATAATGTACTCATTAAAAGTTTATAGTAATCAAGAAATAATGTTTGAGAAAAAAAATTCTTTCAAAAATTACGGTTGTTTACGTTTCGCGTGTGAAATTGATGCTAGCAGAGTCGTAAAAAGAGAAGGTGCTTTCCTTAAATTAGTCATTCAGACATTGTCCTGTCAGGATGCTCTCCTAGGCCGAACTGTTTTCCTGTTTTAGTAACATGCTGTTGTCGATCAATTCTTATAGGGGGCACAATCTTTCTTTAGTGGGCTCCCTGGCGAAACTGTTTTCATGTTGGAGTCACTGTCTTTTGTCGACCGATTCCTGTCGAGGGCACAATCTTTCTTTAGTGGGCTCCCTCGCCGAACTAAATTATGTATCGGAAAATAATTCATATTTATCTGTAGCTGAATCATTTAAACCGTCATTTAACTCCTCTCTTTAAAACTTCTCTCTTAAATTTACTCCCCACCTTCACTTTTAGGCCTTCCTGTTCTTCTTTCGTCTGTTACCCCTCCCTAGAGCTTTTATTTACCTCTCACATTCGCCCCCCCCACACTCATACATACACTCTCACTAAATTATTTTCTCTGATTTCTTTTTGAATTTGTAGGTCTAATGAAATGGATCGTAATTACGATTCCAATGTAATAAATTATAACCGTGGAATATTAATGTTTAAACCTTATTATACATATATATATATATATATATATATATATATATATATATATATATATATATATATAAAACCACTAACGTTTTTGTTTATAATGTGGATTTTTTAAAATACATATTATACAATATTATTCATATTTTTTTGCTTCACGGGTTTCCGACTTCGCAGCCTTCTTCAGGCAAAGTGTGATTATTTCCACATATTATTAAAATGAAAAATATACACTTTTATCTCTTTGGAACAACTATACCATCTTCCTTATATATATATATATATATATATATATGTCTGTGTGTGTGTGTGTGTATTTCTGTGTTTATGCGTGTTTGTGTGTGTATTCTCATTTTTAATAAATGAGAATACACACACAAACAAAATATATATTTTTTAGTGTTTCATTCTATTTTCCTGGTTTCTCTTGCATATTTAAATATCAGTTTTCTAATGTATGAGTACTTTATGCTTTCATAAACCATTATCAAAGAGATGTTTGTGCATTGTCAGTTTCAACGTTTTTTCAAATATCGCGACTTCGTATGTAATATCGTTTTGTTAACGTATTCCGTCTTCACGTGAAAAATCATGTCATCATATTGTTTTATTTTTAAAAAAAAAGACATAACCACAAACTATACAGAAAAGATTACAAGAAACTTAATATATTGATAAATATCACCTAACAACAATAAAAGTAAAGAAACCCCTCTCTTATTGCAAAAACTAAAAACTTAAATATGTTCAGCAATTATACAAAATATCAGAACGTAAACAAAGCAATATTGTCTATAAATTCGATTACTCACTTCGATTGGTTGGTTGGTAGATTTTGTTTAGCATCATGTGGAACCCCGTTAAAAATGTAAAAAAAAAATACTAAAAATACCAATGTCTACATTCGCATATATAAAAAAAATGTCATTTCAAACACGCTGGATTCTCTGAAATTTCAGACGACTCTGTTGTCTGCTACGAAATTTGAAAATTTACTTTAGAAAATGATCAACAATATTTTTCCACCTAAAAATAGATACTTAAAATTTGGGAAAATATTTATTAACCTATAACACTTCTGAGTTTAGCAATTCTAAATTTTACATCCCTGGAGCCTATTTCTCTGTTGTAAATACGATCGCCTAAAGTCTAGTATTCAATTTTCAGTTTTTTCATAAACATATGACCAGGGTTTTCTTGCTTTTGTGCACAACTGAATTCTCACACCGTTTGTATAACTAATTACGCATCATTTCTTAACAAGTAACGTTTTTAGTAATCTCGCGATTTTAAGGTAAATTAAGCAACACGAAAAAACATACAAGCATAGTTTTTGTAAAGAAAAACTTTATCGTAGTTACGGCTGTCGTTTGTTGACTGCTCTTTGCCGACTGCTGAAAAATGACATGCATTCAGGAAGCAACGTAAATAGGTGGCACTCTCTTTATGTAGACACATTCAATTTCTTATATGATACTAACTTAATTGATTCTGTCGTGTTGTGAAAAAGAAAAATATTTTGTGTGATTTTTGTAATTCACTTCTTTCAATTTAATTGAAAAGAAATACTCAATAATAAAAATGTATTAAATTTGTAGACTTTTTTTTAATTTGTTTATTTTCTGGCTTTTCCCATGCTTATTCCTCTAGAAACATATCACTACCTAATGAGTTATTTAATGCCGAAACCTAAATATGGAAATTCATATTTTGTCATTAATTCAAGAGAATTGCATTATTTCATGATTGAATTATAATTATGTAGCTGAATTCTTTTACCAAATTATTTGACCAAAATCAAACGGGAAGTGAAAACTTGTTTTCCTTTACAAGAAATTAGATTAATCATAGGAAATTGTTTATTATTATTATTCCTTGACAACGTAAGCCATGTTTTTAATTGTACTATAAAATATATTGTCATTTTGCCATAAAATTCGGTCATTTTATTGTCAAATGTATTGCTGATAATTCTGCTATAATGTATTGCTGTTCATTTTACTGTTACACTGTTTTAGTGATATATTGATTATCTTTTTTCTATAAAAATGTGTTGTTGATCATTTTTACTATAAAAATGAATTGTAGGTCATTTTGCTATAAAAATGTATTGTAGGTCATTTTCCTATAAAAAAAATATTGTAGGTCACTTTGCTATAAAAAATGTATTGTTGGTCATTTTACTATAAAAAAACTTATTGTAGGTCATTTTGCTATAAAAAATGTATTGTAGGTCGTTTTGCTATAAACAAAAACTTATTGTATGTCAGTTTGCTATAAAAACCTATAAAAATGTATCGTTGGTAATTTTGCTAGAAAAAATGTATTGTGGGTCATTTTGCTATAAAATTGTATTGTTGGTAATTTTACTATAAAAATCTATTCTATTTACATTATTCAGACTATTGTCCTCATCTTTGTCGCCATATTTATTACAACATTTCGACCGTTGTACGCTCCGGCCTTCTTCAGGTTGTTGGAATGTCGAACTGAACCCTTTATTTCGCTCACTGGGTAGAGTGTTCTAGTTTCACGTGACATGACTAATGGATGTCAGTTATCAGTTATCTCCTGTTAATTCCCCTCTACAAGGTTTCCACCGCCTTAACCAGATATTGAACTCACACTTTTTGGGTCCTGTCACTGGATCTAACCAACGCCTTTATCCACTGTGCCATGTGTAATAAATATGGCGACAAAGATGAGGACAATAGTCCGAATAATTTAAATAGTGTACATAATATCATATCTCAGAAATATAGACAGATACTAAAAATGTATTGTTGGTCATATTACTTGCTAGTCATTTTATTAGAAAATACATTGTTTGTAATTCTAATGTAAAATGTATTGTCGCCATTCGGCTATAAAATCTGTTACTAGTAATTTTACTATAAAAATATATTGTTGATAACTTGTATTTTTTTACTTCCCAAGTCTTTCCCTTTTTGTATAGAGGGGTTAGTATTTGCCTATGGCTGGGACCCTAACAGTTGTTACCACCCAGGTTCTTAGTAAGCCTGAGAACAACAGCAACTAAGTGGTGGTTTTACGCTCCTTAAAACCCCTAATCTCCCGATCAGTCGTTGTGGCCGGATGTAGTTTATCGTTATGCACAGGACCCTAGGAGCTTGGATAAAATGGCATTTTACTGAGGATGATAAATGTAATTATAATTAGAATGAAAATTTTCCATCAAAATTTATAATAGACACAAATAGATTTGAATTTGTTTTTAAAAATTATAATTTATTTATTATTTTTTTTTTTTAGATTGACGCTTCATTGTTCTGAAGGCAGAGACGCTCAAAATGGAAGTAATCCTATCGAACTGCACAATGGCTTCAATCGAGAATCCCGGAGAAGGTAACAAGACAGAAGAAAGCGAATACAGCGCTTTTTACGAACAATCCCAATTTATTACCGGGTTAATCCTTTATCCACTCTGCTGTATTCCTGGGATTATTGGAAACACTCTCACGCTAATAGTACTCACGCAAAAGACAATGCGGACATCGACTAACGCTTTCCTCAGCGCGTTGGCAATATCCGACATGATCAAGCTTTTAAACGACCTTATATATTTCATAGTTCTGCTTATTGGCCGTACATACCCTTCGGTGGCCAAAACTGCTTTTGGTTATATATATCCATACGCACACTTTGTTTTTAATCTTGCAGCATGTGTTTCGTCTTGGCTAATCGTGTCTGTTGCAGCGGAACGATACATTATGGTTTGTCACGCGGCCCAAGCCAAAACTCTATGTACCCGTCGTGTGGCCATCATTGTCAGCGGAACGATCTATGTGTGTATGACACTGTTAGCTATTCCGTCTGTTATTCGTTACAAAACCGTATCCTGCCACGACCCCCATCATAATAAAACTGTTTATAATATTGTAGTCACCGATTTGTGGATGAATGAAACATTTGTAGTGGCTTATAACTGGACGCAAAATCTACTTCGATCGGTGATACCATTCTTGGTGTTAATAATCCTAAATACTTACATCATTAACGCCCTTCGAAAGACGCGGGCGAATCGACGCTTTTCGGCGCGAAATCGTATCACATTCATGCTAATAATGGTTATCGTCGTTTTTGTCGTCTGCATCACGCCAGACGCTATCATGTCCACTTGTTTCGGCTTCGGCTACTACGATGCCAACCTTCTCGTGAAAGGCATTCGGGAATTTACAGACACCTTACTGACGGTGAACGCCGCCTTGAACTTTGTGTTGTATTGCCTATTTAACAAAAATATTCGTGACCATTTTCGGACAATTTTTTGCCGCGGTTATGTGGAGCGGCGAGTCGCTCACGAACCCGACGAAAGCGAGTATAGACGCCTGTCAGACCAAAAAAATCACCAATCCACAACAACCATGACACCAATTCAGAAAAGTGCAACAACACATGTGTAAATTAAATGACAAAGACTTGTATATATATATATATATATATATATATATATATATATATATATATATATATATATATATTAATTTTATTATTATTTCGGTCTAGGAAATCACCAATGCTTTCTAAAATGTCTTTTTTATGAGGCTTCGACTGTCCTTTGTCATAATTTTGAAATCTGAACCATAGCATTCTTGCTCTCTTTCTTTCACAAAGAAATGGTAGATCACCAATTGTTTCGTTTTTCTGATCGATTATTCTGCTGACCTGACAATTAAATTCATTCAGTTAAGATCTTTCTTGATCCAATTGTTATTATATAATTCTTTTAATACTGTTAATATTGCAATTGTTTTAAGGATTCCTGTTATTATTCTTCTGAAATAACTGACGACCAAATTCAATGTGCTTTCTCTATTAAGAATATTTTTGTATTATTATTATTTCATTCATGGGGTTGATTATTATTGTTGTTGTTTCATTTAAGTGCGCCTTCTTATCAGGAGCATCAGATTATTATTATTATTATTATTATTATTTTTATTATTTTTATTATTTGATATCCTCTTCGTGTCTTCGACATTTCGGCCGGATGCCGACGTGTCACAAGGCCGAAATTATGGGGCACCCAGTGAGGATCGAACTCACGATTCAGTCGTAACTGATCTAGCGAGGCAAGCTTGCTAACCGTTAGACCACGTCGAAGTGATCAGTGATTTACTAATCATCGCTTAGATTTGGCACAAGGCCGAAAGTAGGGAGCAGCCAGCCAGTGAGGTTCGAACTCAATATTTTAGTCGTACTTCATCCAGCGAGACAAACTGCTAACCATTGCACCACGTTGAAGTGGTCCCCTGGCCGATGGGTGGTGGTGGGGGAGATCGTTTCTCAACTCCTACCCACTGATTACAGATCCATTATACTTAGTTTCCATCAAAATCAATGAGAGATAAAAACACATTTGACTTTCTATTTTAAAATTAACATTATAATGCGACGGTAAAAATGGCACCGCTAAAAATGGCACAAAGGGGAGAAAAACACACTTTTCAAACAGAAGCAACACGCTATGTGAAGACTGGAACAAAAATGTTACCGTCTTGTTGCCCTTCAGCTCCCAGATTTCTGGAAACTTGTAATAATGATCCAGAAGGAAGGGGCTGTTGTGAGTGTAATGACAGCAAGGGAATCGGTTGGTGGAACCACTTAGAAAGAAATCAAAAAAGTATATGTTAATCTGCAACAAAGAGTAAATATTGTATGCAAAAAGTACACAGAAGGAAGGAAAAGCCTAAATCAAATGTCAGGTTGATTTGGTCACAACGTAAACTTACTAACCCTACGCCGGTACAAAATTCCCAAATATACACCAAATCTTTAAAGTATATATATATATATATATATATATATATATATATATATATATATATATATATATATAAAGAAAAAAAAAGTAAGATATATAATCAGGTGTTCTTATAGATATTTTTTATTTTTACAAAATAATGCTCAATGTAAATTGACAGAGCATTAATATTATAAATTAATTGATTTAAAATATGTTTTTCTTCGCTACACAGTTGTAACCATGTTTCGAAAATGGAAGCTGAAAGCTCCGAAAAGATTCGCTTGAGGATGAAATGGAACTAATTTAATTACAAAATTAAATTTGAAGCTTTCAGCTTCCATTTTTGAAACATGGTTAGAACTGTGTAGTGAAAAAACATATTTTAAATCAATTAATTTATAATATATATATATATATATATATATATATTTAAAATGAGAACGAATACTGTCCAATTCCGAAGTTCGTAACATTCAATCTAAAAAAGGGCTCAATACTAAATTAAAGCATTTTTTTCTTAGGATATTGCATCAAAATATGTAAACAAACAAAAAAAAAAACGCTACAGAAATGCAGTCATGTTTCGATGCTTATAAACCCATCTCATCAGGCGTTAGAAAATAACAGGTGTTAGTAAATAACTAATATAAAGATGTAATATATATATATATATATATATATATATATATATATATATATATATATATATATATAAAAAATAAATCCTAAAGGTCCAGGAAAAGCTATCTACTAGATTTCACCTAAATGGATCTTCCGTCAATGGACAATTTGTTTCGCCCTCTTCTGTTTGGTTTGACATATCTCACAAAAGTTGAGCTCACCGAGTTTTTTTTTTTTTTCTAAACGAATATTACTATTATGTATATATATATATATATATATATATATATATATATATATATATATATATATATATAAAGAGAGAGAGAGAGAGAAAAGGAGGAGAGGAGGAGAAAGAGATATATATATATATATATATATATAGAGAGAGAGAGAGAGAGATTAAATTCATTCAGTTAAGATCTTTCTTGATCCAATTGTGATATAATTCTTTTAATACTGTTAATATTGCAATTGTTTTAAGGATTCCTGTTATTATTCTTCTGAAATAACTGACGACTAAATTCAATGTGCTTTCTCTATTAAGAATATTTTGTATTATTATTAGACAGGATGTGTGTGTGTGTGTGTGAGAGAGAGAGAGCGAGAGAGAGAGAGAGGATATGAGAGAGGGACAGAGTTCACCAAAATGATGCATACACACTTCCGGAAAGGAAAAAGTTGTAAATATATTGTAATACTAAATTTATTCAGATATAACAATATTAATCCAAGTTGTCTTTGGACTCTACAATCACAAGAAATGCTGAAAATGGTGACCGTTCGCTTCCAGATATTTATTAGTACGGTGAACTAATATTTGGGCAACGATAACCAAAGTGTCCTCGGGATTGATGCACATGCATTTTCAATATCTTGTCTAGTTATTAATTTCTGTTTTTAGACGTTGATATAAATCGGACTTTTCATATCTAAACATATTTGATTTCATTATAATTGGTTTTCATAAATTTTAACCGTATAAATTTATAATTACAAATGGACGTAAAACAATTCTACTTCTTTTTGGTAATATTAATAAATAAATAAAACTTATCGATTCAAAACCAATATTATTTACCAGTATTGCGTATTTCAATAAGCTTATTTTTTCAGACTTTATTACTTGTGCCGTTTTTACCTGTGCCATTTAGCGTGTTATTATTACAGAAATTCGGTTTTTTTTTTCATCATTTAGTAATACATTTTTTATTATTGTACATCTGAACTATTATTATTTACATATTTGTTTATTTTGGCTTTTTTACACAACCATTTACTAAGTCTCTAAGCTGACACTTTAGCAATTTTTTTTTTTTTTTAGAAACCTACTCCAAGAGATTTTACATTTCATAAGGAAAGTTTTCTTTAACAAAATCTTTTTTTTTATTTATTTTCACTTAACTTCCTTATAAACTTATCAAATCCTGTGCATTATTATTATTAATAATATTATTTATGTATTTGTATTTTTACATCAGGTATCTAGTGGATGACGTCAGAGATTTAGTGACTAAATATCACTGCAAATCTCAGTCACTTGTCTCGCATTCTGGTAGCCTCCCACAACGCCAATGTTTTGATATTTCCATGTTTATACAAAAAAAAAAAAACACTGCCGCAGACTTTGTGGTGATTTTGTAAGCGTAGCTTAGAAGTGGCACAAGACAGGACATATGGGCGACCCAGTGAGGGTCGAACTCCATATTCAGTCGTAAATGTTCTAGCGAGGCAAGCTTGCTAAACATTATACAACCCCGATAAACCCCATGCCGCACACGTTATGATTACAAGTTGTTTCTTTTCAATTCTTTTTTTTGCTAAAATCTTTGGAATCGATTTTAATTTTATGCTAAAATCTTATTAATTCAATATGAATTTGAAAATTCGAATTACAAATTCGACTCTTCTTTTTTTTGCACCAATTATATTGGTGATTGATTTTTAGATACCAAGTGAGGAATTTTCAAAACAAATTCCAAGCAGTATACAGCAAAGAGCTGAAGTGATTTTTTTTTTAATTTGCTTTATCACTATTTAATATTTTTAAATGCCGATTCTTATATGATATGTCTTTGTCCACCAATATTTTACGTCCATTATTTCTTCGGAAAAAAACATGTCACTCAACATTTGAAGAATTTTTATTTATCTGTTTTTGTAACTGACATTACCATTGATCCGCTTCATTAAATTTTATTATTTTTTTCTTTCATTTATTATTTATTATATATTATTTATTTTAAATTTATTTATTATTATTTTCGATTATTTATTAATTTTTGTTTCTTTCATTTACTTTCTTACGTATTTTGTTGCTCAAAAAGAAATTCCTCGTCAGTACTCGAAAGGCCAAGTGACAGTAAGCGTTTGATTAATTCTTCTTTGCACACCAAAATTCTATCCTTGGGGTCCTCAGAGAATCGTTAACGAGTTTTCTATAAACCAAGACTTTTTTGAAGGGCTTTCAAATTTCCGAATTCTCCCATTCTTCTAGATTCTACATGTGAAACACGTCGAGGGCACAAGTAATCATTCACTTCAAAGATCATCCATTTTAAAGGGATTTACACAGGCGATAAAATAGTACATAAGTTTAAACGTTTTCGTGAACCATTAGGCAGATTAAGTGATTATACTTCTATTCAAATAAAAGCCACTATATTTACACTGTCTACACGCGGACATTTGACCCCATCTTTATGATTGTAAGCTCAACTTTTCGGCCGTTTTCATCAGGTTCATGTTGATCTGGGTCATCTACAGGCAATTCAGAAATGATCCCTTATTTAATCGACGGAATGCTCTCGTAAAGCGCTGTGTTCCAAATACCCTGCTGGCTACTCGGATCGAGGTACATTTCATGAGAGCCGGAGGGCAAGACCTGAGGACAATGAGTTTACATGCAAACAGTGTAAGAAATGATAACTCCTCATCACAGAAATTCAGACAAAAAAAACCACTATAATATATATATATATATATATATATATATATATATATATATATATATATATATATATATATATATATATAGTGTATTTAGCAGCAATCCTCTTTTATACACGTTTCATTTGAGACGACAGACAAGGAAGTGAGATTAAGCATTTTATTTAATTTTGTTGTGTTTCTACAGACTCCGTGTACAGAAAAGAAACACGTGTTCAAACAAGAAAAATTAAATAAAAAGCTTTATTGCAATACCTTGTCTGACATCTTTAACAAAACGTATATATATATATATATATATATATATATATATATATATATATATATATATATTATGTGTGTAATTGTAAACGTCTAAATTTTGATAAAAAAAAAAATTTATCAAAATCGTTCAATTAGTTTAAAAAAAGCGCTCAATAATAATTTCAAATTCTTTTCTTAAATTGCTTTACAAAGTGTCAAGCAACTGAAAGCAGAAAATATTTATAAAATCGACCTTCCTATATATATATATATATATATATATATATCAATGGTTACCAAGAGATATTGGATGAATTTCCTATTTCTAAAAATCTGATGCCCACCCTGTAATATTTAATACTTACATATTCACAATTTTACAGCAATTCACGTGAAGGAAGCTTAAAAGGCTATTAACTTGGCCTCTAAAAAAGCCTCCAAAGACCATGACATCCATGATAAACAAAAATTGAAAACACACAAAAAACAGTTAAATATATATTGTTTCGAAATATTTAATAGAGAACTGAAAGGCAGAAATATAAAATATATGAATGAAAGTTTATTCTGTAATATGAAATAATAATGCAACATGAAATTCGAGATCAATAGAAAACAATTCACTGTTAATAGCTCATTCTCGAAATGTCTCCTTATTCTGTTTGTATAGTAAACCGAAGTATGCACATACTACGCATGCCCCACCAAAATATTATCATTCCCCCCACCAGTGGAGCATGCGCGCACGTTCAGAATCATTGATATATATATATATATATATATATATATATATATATATATATATATATATATATATATATATCACCCAGCGGCGACAGTCCGTTTCATGTTTAAACGCTATCCACAGACCATGTCCCCAATGAATGCTAACTTCCATTTTATACTTACATGATTTCCATCCCTAAATTAATTTTTATTATATATATATATATATATATATATATATATATATATATGTGTGTGTGTGTGTGTGTGAAAAGTGTATATAAATATAAATAAATATATATATATATGTATAATTATTTATATATTATATGCGGTACTTATTAGAAAGCGCTCAATATCAGAGATAGAGCTAACATATTTGGTTGGATTCAACAAAATATATATATATATATATATATATATATATATATATATATATATATATATATATATATATTAGAACGACCGATATATAGAATCAGACGTTATTATTTCGTTCCAAATTTCCCACGAATTTCTTTTTTCTTATCCGTGAATAGACCAGCTCTCCTGCGAAAGATAGTGAATTATTTTCTCGTTTCCTTGTCCACTTAAGGAAATTTCAGATTTCTCTTCTCTTAGACTGTCATTTAAGGCTAGAGACTACAGTCAATCCCTACTGTTTAATCCATAGTTGGGCGGATGATTGGTAAACGCAACAGGATGGGCTTGAATCTAAACTCGGTAAAGTTGGAAATCATTGCATTAGTGTTAAGAGGGTAAGAAAGATTTGAAAAAATCGAATTGGAGGAAGCATTACAAAATGTTTTCGAAATGCTCCTTTTTGCCGACGCAGTGCATTCAATCTTTTGATCATCTCGACAGCATTTGCCGTAAAACAATGACCAACAGTATCGATCTCCATATTTGGATACTGTATCGGTCCCTGTCATAGTGTTAGTTTCAACGACAGTATAAATAACACTGGACACCAGTAAACCAAAGCTAGTGAATTTGATTCTGGCTAAATGTAAAAATGTTAGATTTGGCTTCGTTTGGTTTGTTTTATTTTCTTTTACGGCATATCAACCTCAATGGGTCATTTAATTCCGACAACTTTTTTTTCCTGGTAATATATTTGTTTTGTCAAAAATCTATTTCTGGTAATATTTTTCCCTCAAAATTGTATAGCTGGAAATATTATTTTCAAGAACGTATAGCTGGTAACATTTTTTTTTCAAAAACATATGGCTGGTAATATTTTTTTTTCAAAAACGTATTTATTGTAATAGTTATTCTTCAAACATTTATTTCTGATAATAATGTTTTTGCAAAATATTTCTGGTATTAAAACCTATTTTTACACTTTTATAATGATTTTTAACTCAGTTTCGTGGTTAACTATTTGCCCATAGCTGGGACCCTAACAGGTGCTAACACCCCGGGTCAGGGTGGACCTGGAAATAGCAGCAATTAAGAGGTGGTTCCACTCTCCTCAAAGCCTCCTGATCAGAGGCCTTGCTGTTGGACGTAGTTTAGTCTTACTCTGGACGCGGATGTAGTTTATCGTCGGAAAAAATGTTAGAAGCATAAAACTTTATTTATCTATTAAAATGTTGAACAATAACATGATAGAAGATATTTGCGTATGAAAGGAATCAGGAGAAGTTACAAATAAACAAAGTCGAATTATTTTATTGAAGATGTTTTATCGAAAGATCATTGATTCTTTTGTAAATTATATTATATAAGAGTCTCTATAAAAGGAGGATATGTCCAAAACACATAACGAACAGACAGAGAGAGAAAGAGAGAGAGATAGAGAGAGGGGGGGTAATTAGCTCATGCTGGATAGAACTCAACATATGTATTTCTGCTATAGAGACATACTTATGATAAAGTTGAATTTCAAAATTAAGTTTAACAATTATAAAAATATACAAAAATAAAGTTTTTACCCTAGATATTATTGGGTCTAAGAAGAACAACAATAATTAATAATAAAACAATTATAAGATAACAAAAATAAAAGCAATAACAAACAAAATATTTCTTCTACCAAGACGCCCCTCACCCAAACCCGTTGGGATCATCATAGCTGTTACATTTGCTTATATATTAAGAGATACAAGACTAAACTCTATGTTTTCCCGCATTTTCTTTCTAGCTCGGAATAATTAGGTCTCATCATTTGTCTAGTATAAAGGATCTTTTACATGATACTAATGTAATGCAATACTACAAATCTGCTCTGTTAGATATTACCATTGAAAAAAATCAATCTGAAGGTGTCTTCCCCGTAACCCTGACAGACGTGGGTTCCGGGTGTCATACCCTACCAAAGGCAAACCGTCATTTCATCACAAGATCGCATAAGGTTTTGAATCCAAAATTGTCTTTCTCCTAGGCTGTTTGCCAACCGCGGCTAGAGAGTCTAAACAGGTCTGCTATTTAACTCATAGATGGAGGGGGAACGATGGATTAATACCTTTCCGACAAGTTTTCTTCTTATCGAGTCGCTATACTACACCCATCCAATGTCGCACACATAGCCTTGCCGTTTCTTGGGCGTTAATTGTGAATGAATCTTCAAGATTGGGACAATGTACTCAATAGGTTATAATTGTCCGAATTTGGGATAGACTATGGCTTATACCCATTTCTGAAGGGTCCAACAACGGTTCAGAGGAAATTCATTCAAGATCAGAAGGGTCAGGAATCACTGGGGCCATGGAGAGTTATTCTGTAAGGCTGAGAGCCTGTTAAGGTTGCTGCACCACAGAGACAGACGCTGTCAAGGAGATATGTCTTGATGTGAGCCTCTTTTTCATTGGTTCACTGCCGCGGAGTGGATAACAAGGATGAGTGTTCTGCTTCAAATTCTCAGTTTGGGAATGGACTGTCCTTCTGATATAAGGGGAAAAAATACTACTATGTAAATAGAAGTCATCCACTTTAGTTGGTTTCATACATTCCAGTGATTGATCTTCAAAAGGTGTTTAAGATAAGGTGCATTTACTTTTCATGTGATGATCTACCCTACACTAGTGAGGCATAATATTCATACCTTTCCCAAGAGTAATTGTACGTAAGTTAATATAACTAACTCGACTGGAATTCGAAATATTTCTATTTCTCACCAGGAGATACTCTCCATACAGCGAATAAAACCTATGTGACGGATAGAAATTAGCGTCTCCATTTTTTTTCTTTTCTCATTAGATTAAATCGAAAACTTTCACCTTTTCATTTAAGACAGTGATTCCCAACCGACGTGCCGCGGCTTACTAGTGTGCCACCCGATCGTTTTTAAGTGTGCCGCGAAAGTCTGATAAGATTCGAAATTCATTTCATAAATGTTCCTTCTGAAAATGGACTTCACTTTCGTGAAGAAGAAGAATTGATCACCATTTCTAGTGACGGTAGACTGAAAATAAAACATTCGCCGGTACCCATTGATACATTTTAGATTTCAACACAAAAGGAATATCCGACATTAGCTAAAAAGGCTTTATCAGTTTCATTGCAATTTTCTACTTCTTATTTATGTGAAATGATCTTCTCAACTCTAAATAACAAAAAAAGAAGCGAGAAAGACTACGCTTACCTAAAGAAGCAAATGAAGGACTACATAACGCACATTCGGCAAAACATTGAACAAATCATGAAAGAAACTCCAAGCACAGGTTTCACACTAAATAATCAGCACAAATAGTTGAATAGAAACAACTTAAATTCATATTTGCGTGTATATTTTGTTAAATCTAGGCTTTTATTTTATAGCATTTAAATGTATACTCATGACAAAATTTTGCTAAATGTCCCGTGATATTTTCATTTGCTCCTATGTGTGCCATTGCTTAAAAAAATTGAGAACCACTGCTTTAAGTAAAGCATTTATATTTTCTCTTGGATATTTTCTCTTCAATTTCCGCCATCATTCTTACACTTTGCAATCATTAAATACAATTAATTATTTATTTCCGGTACTGACAGCAGATCTCTGTAAATTCGGAATACAGATAGACGAAAAAGAGACCACTGCATAACGTATTATCTATTTTATAGATTATCTGCTGTTCATCGGACAATTAACCAGAGATTTGATAATGTGAAAAATTTCAGAGTCACAGTTTATTTTCCCTAATTGTCTCGAGGGTGACATGTGATGATATTATGGGAATGTTATCAGTTGGTCAACGGTAAAATATGAACGCGAGTCTATTATTCAGTGGTTGAAATGTGGTAAAGATTTAAGGATTAATTATTAGGAATGTCGGAAAAAGGAAATATCAATTGTGAATATATCAAAAAATATTAACCTGTAGCTGTCAAAGTCAAAAGAGACATAGACATTGTGACAGATGGAACAAAGGTATAGACTCAGATTAGAAACATCAGAGATTACGCAATATGTGTTTAATCAAATGTAGTATCTGCCCAGATTAATTTAGTACGACATATGACCAGCACTGTTACAACCATAAATATTGCTTGCTAGCTAGCTAGATAGATTTGAGAAGACGTAGATAGATACATAGATAGATAGATAATTAAGAGACTGTGAAAGGGAGATAGATAGATAGATAGATAGATAGATAGATAGATAGATAGATAATTAGCTGATAGATAGATAGATAGATAGATAGATAGATAGATAGATAGATAGATAGATAGATAGATAGATAGATAGATAGATAGATAGATAGATAGATAGATAGATAGATAGATAGATAGATAATTAGCCGACTGATAGATAGATATATAGATAGATAGATAGATAATTAAGAGACTGTGGTAGATAGATAGATAGATAGATAGATAGATAGATAGATAGATAGATAGATAGATAGATAGATAGATAGATAAGCTGGCTGACTGTAGATAGATAGATAGATAGATGGATAGATAGATAGATAGAAAGATAGATATGATTAGACGTAGTTAGATATGAGTAGACGTTGATAGATAGATAGATAGATAGATAGATAGATAGATAGATAGATAGATAGATAGATAGATAGATATTAACAGACGGTGATACATAGGCAGATAGATAAGATCAAACTGTGACAGATAGGCAGATAGATAAGAACGGATTTAGATCTCCCTATCTATAGATGCTCATAAATTATAATTATCCCAGCTACAATTCCATACACATGTGAAGAGTCTGTAGTTGTAAAATACTGACAGGTCAATCAGAACTGA
>CAHIKZ030002922.1:2237500-2250000 GCA_903632075.3 Acanthosepion pharaonis | reverse complement strand
CGGTCACGAATAAAGTCTACGTATGACTTAAGAAAATCCAAAGCTCAGACCATTTAACTTTTCTGAAATGAACTTTGGACAATTCTTAACGGAATTTTCTCTCGGTTTGAGAAGGATTATCCATAATTTGGAAAAGACAACAATTAACATTAATCGACATCAAATTTCTTTCAATATATATATATATATATATATATATATATATATATATATATATATATATATATTATAATAAAAAGAAAGAACAGTAAGATATATAATCCGGTGTTCTTATTGATATTTTTACAAAACAGTACTCAATGTAAATTTACATATCATAATTATTATAAATTAACTGATATATATTTTTTGCTACAGGGAAATTACCATGTTTCAAAAACCGAAGCTAAAAACTACAAATTTAATTATATAATATAATAAAAAGAATTAGTTCTGTCTCATCTTCAAGCGAATTTTGGAATAACTTATTTTTAAATTTACTGAGTTTTAAACGCACATATATTTCATAATTTCTTGTTTCTAAGGATACAGCGAAAACATTATCGTGTTCTTTTTTATTAACTATTGTTGTATCAATTATGAGTTACGTTCGAAAAAGAAGTTAGGTTTAGGGAGGGTAGGGGTGCATTTTTCAAGGAATTTTGACATCCGTTCAACGTATGTCGTCTGTTTTTTGTTTTTTTTTATTATTAACGACAAAAAGTGTTTTTAATTTAATTATATAATTAATTTGACGTTTTTAGTTTTTGTTTTTGAAACATGCTAATTCCTGTGTAGCGAAGAAACCATATTTAAATCATTTAATTTATCATATATATATATATATATATATATATATATATATATATATGTCGTGTGTGTGTGTGCCTGTGTGCAAATATATAGAAAACTAGGAAAGAATCGTTAAGTTAATAATCCTAACGTCTTTAGTATTTTTTTGTTTTTATTTTAAAAAAAAAACAATGCTCAATAAATAAGTAGAGCTTAAATTATAATTATTTTTAAAAATATGATTACATCGCTACATAAGAGTTCTCATGTTTCAATAATAGAAGCTAAAACAACAGCTCTATTTCATCCTCAAGCGAATTCGTAGTAGCCGAAGCAGAAACAAGATATACAAAAAAAATTATTTCAGTTGAGGTCTCTGAGGAGGAAGTGTGGGTTTGTAAAAAGTGACTATTATGGTTAATAATGCAAGACTCTACGGTAAATTGAATCGAGTTCTCTCAGTCACTGTGTGTTTATCTAAAAAATAAATACGCTTGAATTCACCTTCAATCCTGCCGTGCGCCAAAGGCTTAGTGGTAGAATCCCTGACTGACACCAATTCAGTCAGGTTTCAATATTAGCTTGAGGCAACCAGATGTCTAGCCACACTGATGAGCTGTGATCCAGCGAAACAGTGTGTCAGTGATGAAAATATATATGTATATTAATATATTAAAAAGAAAAGAAAAACTGCAAACGTTTTTTGTTTGTAGTGAGGATTTAAAAAAATATTATGCTCTATTTTCCATAATTTTGCTACACGTGTTTCCAGTCTTGCGACTGTCATCAGTCAAAGATGGAGATTTTCACATATTATTTTTTTCTCATGTTTTTTCGATTTAAATATTCTCGAATGAGACATTCTCTTTTTTGTGTGTTAGTGACTCTTATATATATATATATATATATATATATATATATATATATATATTATTGTTTCGGATTCGGCCACTACGATGCCAACCTTCTCGTGAATTTACAGACACCTTACTGACGGTGAACGCCGCCTTGAACTTTGTGTTGTATTGCCTATTTAACAAAATATTCCGTGACCATTTTCGGACAATTTTTTGCCGCGGTTATGTGGAGCGGCGAGTCGCTCACGAACCCGAGGAAAGCGAGTATAGACGCCTGTCAGACCAAAAAAATCACCAATCCACAACAACCATGACACCAATTCAGAAAAGTGCAACAACACATGTGTAAATTGAATGACAAAGACTACATCGAGCACTATTTTATTATTATTTTCGTAGATTTAATGTTTGTGTTGATAAAGTTTTCCTTTTGTTTCTATTTATAATGTCCTTTTACAGATATATATTTTAGTTATATCTGAAATTTAAACACACACTCACGCATATATATATATATATATATATATATATATATTAAGACATTTTTACGTTTATACATTTTTTTTATAGATACAAATATTTAAGTAAATGCTCTGTGTATAATAAACAGTATTAATATTAATTTTTCTAAAAATAATTTCTCGGACATTCAGGCCGGTAAATGTTGTTTAATACTGTTTATTATAAAGGAGAATTTATTTAAATATTTGTATCTATAAAAAGAATGTATAAACGTAAAAATGTCTTAAAATAATTGTCGGACTTTTTACATTTGATATATATATATATATATATATATATATATATATATATAAAACAAGGTAAAGTATATATGTGTGTGTGCGCAATTCTTTCCAAGTTGTGATTTTCAAAACAATATATATGTATATAAGTTTATATATAAGTGTTTATCACATAGATAGATAGATAGATATGAATAGTGTGTGATAAATCCTCAATCTAATAATGTCCACCACAAAAACCGATGTTAATTATGAAAATAAATATTTCCGTATTTTTAAATGTCATGTTCTTGAAGGAACATGACATTTAAAAATAGCTTCCTTTTCTTTATTATCTGTGAATTGCCATAACTTCTTACTTCTTTCTTGAAATATTGCCGTAGTTTTCCGTTGGTTTGTCATTGTTTGGTTTTGATTCAGGACAGTCCTTCTCCTGGACTTCTTGCCCCCCCCCCCTTCCAGGTTATTTTTCCTATATTTGATTGGGTGAGGAGATGATAAACCATAATTCTTTTCCCAGCATTCGTCCAAATTATGAAAGATCCCAATTCTAAAGTACAAATTGTACAATCCATGATTTCCTTCTTAGAAAATGTAATGCACTTGTTTACAACTGCGTTCGGTACGGTTTAGTATTTATCGATCCACCCAAGAGAATAGAATGTGGCACAAGGCCGGTTTATTGTGGGTATCTCCGAGCCCGTAGGCTAGGCCAAAAATATAGCCTTTTTGAACCCGCCTAGACGGATTCAGGCCCTGTCTACCTCCCCGAACGAAACCTTGCCCTTCGGCAAAACTTCGTCCGGGTTCCTCTCTGCTAATGCAGACAGTTCGACAGACGCCGACTCGGAAGCTCACAAAGCAGCGTACTACACTTTGATCCTAGCCTCCAGGCCGAGCAGCTTCGATACGGTTTATATTCAATGTTTTTTTTTTTTTTCTTCTGGACTGGGTTCCAATCAAGGCTAGAGAGATCAGCTGGGTTGCTATTTAATTTATAACTATGAATTTTAAGAATTCACATGTTTCCCAATGTCCTTCGTGCACAAATTGTTTAGGCTAAAATTTGAATGAGAATCGTCAATTTCTTTGTTGTATTTTGTCCTTCCCTTGCCTTCCAACTTACGTTTATTTCAAAATACACGAGGGTAAGCTGATAGGTTCATATGCTGACTATGAAGATGCTAGAGTTGTGATACGGTTTAAATTCAATGTTTGTTTGTTTGTTGTTTCCTAGACTGGGTACCAACTAAGGCTAGAAAAATCGGCTGGGTTGCTATTTAACTTATAACTATGAAAATTGGGGTGTGGGAAAGACTTATATGCTTCCCAAAGTCCTTCGCGGATAAACTGTTTAGGCTAAAATTTGAATGTGAATCGTCCTCTTCGTAACTTCCATCTTACGGTTATTTCAAAATACACGACGGTAAGCTGAAAGGTTTATATACTGACTATGAAGGGTTAATGCTAGAGCTGTGAAATCTTGAAAATTAATTCCAACTCTTCTTATTAATAACTGTATTGTTTATCTCCAGGTAAACTGATATCTGACGATTGAAAGAAGACTGTCCTTCCTCATCATCAGTAGATAGGTTGTCATCATCACTGCCAAGTGTTTTGTTTTTATGTCGGGGAACAGATGATCCCCAAACCAGTTCAAAGCTACAGCACGCCCAGCAGCCATTGAAACCAAGGACTTGTGGGCTAGAGCATTGTCCTGAATAAACAAGTCTCCTTTCCTCAGTTTTAATAGGCGTTTGTTTTTGATAGCCTTTCGTAACTGCCTTAGTAAGTTGGTATCTTGCTCTCCCGTGATGGTGTGAACCTTTAGAATAAACACAATGCATTTAACATACCCCCTGCAGATTAAACAACAATAACTTTCTTTGGAGCAGGTGATGAAAAGTGTTTCCACTGCATGGATTGTCTATTTGTCTTTGGCTCAAAGTGATGAACCCTCATCTTGGGTTAGAGAACGTTCAAAGAAACCAGCTTGATTTTGACTCAATGTCATATTTCCCCGTGATATGATCAGCCTGGTGCGCTTTTGATCAGGTATCAGAAGACCTGGCACCCAACGAGCAGAATTCTTCATCATGACAAGTTTATTTTGCAGAATATTCTCAAATCTCTTACGGGATATGCTAAAAGTATTGGCTATTTCATTTACAGTTAATCGCCTGTCATCTATCACTATTTGATGAATACTATCAATGTTTTCCTCGGTGGAAGCAGTTGCAGGATGTCCAGACCTTGGGTCACTTCAAGATTCTCCCTTAAATTCAGCTGCCTACTTTTGCACTGTTGATAAAGCTGTAGCACCATCCATTAATGTAGCAACCCTTTTTAGTGGACATTTGATAATAGATCGATGCCAAATTTTAATCATTATAAAGAGGAATCGCTATTACTTATTTTTAAAGTCTTCTTTGAAAAGTTAGATGTCAGTTTACCTGGGATGAAAAAATACAGGTATTAATAAAAAGAGTTGAAATTACGCATGCAAGATTTCTCACCGCGAGCAGCATTCCTTTATAGACTAACTATGTATATTTCCGCCCACTCTAGTAAGTTTTATCTGTAAAACTGTTTTTTTTTCTTCTGGCGATAAATTGTTACTGTTTGATAAATCTACTTACCTATCTGTCCAGTCTAAAGTTCTTCACGTCTTCAGTAAATTGTTCAGCTTTTTTTTTCTTTTATCGCCACGTTTTAACTTAAAGGTGGTGTTCCCCAAAACTCTATCCTGATATCATCTGTTCCCAAGTAGACATTTACGCAGACGACACGACTATTTACTCCTGTCTCAATAGTAAGTTCGGCAATGCTGACAAAGCTAACATGACCGTTGGTCTCAAAAAGGACTTCCCAAACTGTGGGTGACTGGGACAGAAAACGGCTTGCCTCCAAAACTAAGCTGTTCTTATTTACCCACAATAGAGAACTCTCCCTGCCTCCTATAAGGAGAGCTGATGCCTAATTCCACGAGAACATCTCTCTGCGCCTGCTTGATCTCACGTTTTCTACTGACCTGAGATAGAATAACTGCACTGAATCAATAGCTTCATCAACTGCAAGGAAAGATAGTTCTCTGTGACGTGTCAGAAGGTTTTTTCTCGCCCGAGTCCATTATTCACATGTACACATCTACCACTTGTCCTTGCATGTTACCATATATGGTCTGGTACCACCGCTCCTCATCTCAAGGTTCTCGCCCAAATCCAGAGACGGATATGCAATGTTATAGGTCCTGATCTGGCATCTCGTCAACCATCACTTTCTCACAGACGTGATGTGGCTTCCCTCTGTCTTTTCTATAAATATTTTCATGGCAACTGCTCTGACGAGATACTTTCACTGGTACACCAATTGCATGAATTTAAACGTGCTACTAGGTTGGCATATCGGTCCCACCCTTTCACTGTGGAAACGGTTAAATGCAACCGCCTCATCTACTCCAACAGCTTCTTCTCTCGCACGCCCCGACGATAGAACTCAGTTACACCTACTTGCTTCCCTGATAGCTATAATCTTCAAATATTCAAATGTAATGTCAATCGACATTTTCTGATGCCTTGATCCTGATCCCCCTCCTTCTCTATAGCCTTTCCGTAAACACCCCCTCATTACTCTTGCTCTCACACTCTGTAACCCCCTGCGTGCTAATGGGATATCCGCTTTGCGTGGGGTAAAATGCTTAAAAAAGATAGATATACAGTGTGTTTGTATATGTGTGTGTTAACTAGATAATAATACTTGTTTTCTTTTGTCTATATTTCTGAGATGTGGTATTTTTTAACTATTTACACTATTTACATTATTTGGACTGTTGTTCTAATGTTTATTGTCATATTAACGACATTTCGGCTGTTGTTGCTCCGGCCATCTTGCTAGGCCACAAAAAATCTCGTAATCCGGCCAAGCATAGAAAAGAATACAATATGGGATCCAGTAATACAGAGTACCCGAGAAAAAAACAATACTAACGAAAAATTGTATTATGAGCTCAGAAAAAGTAATGTAACTAAGACATTAGGTTTATAAATCCTAAATCTTCAAATCTTCAAATGTAATGTCAATCGACATCTTCTGATGCTTTGATCCTTATCTCCATAATTCTCTATATACTTTCATCAAACAACCCTCTTTACTCTTGCTCTCAATTTCTGTAAACCCGTGCATGCTAGTGACACTTCCATCTTCCTAGGGATAAAATGCTTAAAAAAAATAAATATCTGTCAAGCCCGCCATTTGCACATTGAAAGTGTCCCGTAAATATTAATTAATCAGTAAACTACAACTAGCGCTGTAGAAGCGAAATGCCTATCAGTATTATTTACTTTTTTTTTCGTGTCATTCATTTTTGTTTTCCATTTGGATTTGCATTTTGCTGCGTCACCAAAAAAAGAAAAATCTTTTTCCTTTGTTGTTTCTTACGTGTCAATCAATGGACGCCTTATTCTTCTCACGAGGCGATTTAACACCCTTCGTTCAATGTTCGGCATTGACACCATTGGAAACACGCTTTCCGTCACGTGTTTCCGTTTTAAAGTATTCCTACGCTTAGACCTATTTCCTGGTCTATTAGTAGGCATGTATAGGTTGATAAACAACTATCGACAGTAGTTCTAGTGTGTCTCTTGCGTTTGCAGCATTGGAGAAAAGGTAAAAATGTATCATTTCTTCCCTCCACCGTTAATTATACGTACCTGCCCCCCCTCCCTTATAAACACATTAAACGGGAATCTAAATAAGAAATCGGAGAGTGGTGTTCGGATTTCAGTCAGGCTCGATACAGTCACATACGCACATATGCCCTCGGGAAACGTTTGATTCCATCCCCCCGATATGGGTTAAATAGTAAGAATTCATCTGGACAAATCGTCGTTGTTCTCAGATAAATTGTAAATTCATTAAACAAAAAAAAAAAAAAAAAGAATTCTTCTTACAAACCAAAATGTATTTCGGCTTTAAACAATCCATAAAATGTTGATAAACGGTAAAAAAATTAAAATCAATGTAATAGATTAACCATTTTACGTGATAGATTTGCCAACCTAATACAAAATCGATTTTTAATTCAGTTCTTTCGATTGGTTGCTATTCAGGATCGAGAGCACAGTCTTCTGTGTTATTTAACCCATAGCTTGGTATTTCTGTGGAAGGGGAATGCAAGGAACTCGGCCGAAATTTAAACACGACGGGACTATTCAATTTTCCGCTCCGATAACCGGTATGGTACCTTCCTATAGCAATTCACAATGGAAGATATGGATAATTCAAAAAACATCTGTGATGTGGTAGCAGCTTACTCAACGTCGAGAATTTTTGAGTGGCGTCAACGTTACGAGCCGTCAGGGTTGCTAAAGCGCCTGTCATGTAAATAAATGGTCACAAAATTCAATTCACCGACCAAAAGTCGCCCTACTGAGGGATCCCGTTTTAGAGAGTTTAAATTCAGGATTCGAACCTGAGTCCTCTTATGTTGCAGAGACCAATGTCTGATCTGGCGTGCTTTTACCAATCGGCTACGAAGAGTATCACTTTCGGATAGGTTCGAATCCTACCGAAGGTCATACTTTTTCTATCAAGTTTTTCTCCATTATGCAGGCTGGAAAATGAAATAAATACTGTTTAGAATATAAAAAGCGGAGCGTCTACAGAAATACGGGTATCCACTAAATAAAACCTTTGAAGCATATATATATATTTCAAAGGTTTTATTTAGTGGATACCTGTATATATATATATATATATATATATATATATATATATATATATATATATATATTATTAAGACATTTTTATGTTTATACATTCTTTTTACATTTTATGTCTTAAAATATTTGTCGGATATTGTCCATTTCATAATGTGTGACGTCATTTGTTTACATTTGGATACGCTTTGAGCAGATATGAATGTACGTGAAAAGATTCACGGAAGATTGAAGTTTAAAGGCAGTAAATTCGTGGCTGGTTCGGTTAAGAGCACGTCAGCGTAATGACTGTTCCGTATAGGATGCAGGTTCGAATCCTGTCGGAGGACGAATATTTTCTATGAAAATTTCTCGGACATTTAGGCCGGTAAATGTCATAAATACTGTTTATTATAAAACAGAGTATTTACTTAAATAGTTGTGTCTATAAAATGAATGTATAAACATTTAAATGTCTTTAAAATAATTGTCGGACTTTGTCCATTTCATAATATATATATATATATATGTAAAATTTCTCAGAATTAATCTGTAGAAAAAGACAATATGTATAAAAACAATTGACCCAATTTTTCAGTTGACTATATGAATATACAATACGGTTTCTTAATTCTTCTAGTTGCTAACGACTTCTTGTTTGTTGTTTATAGATACTTTGTTTCAATAAATTCATTTATTTTTTTGCCTTGAAAAAGTCTACATATATAAATTCCAACGTTCACAGCATTAATCCAAGAAGGGCTTGATACCGATAGTAGTGCGATAATTATTTATTTGTTATAATTTTATCATATAGACAAAACCATTTTACTCATTACAAAGATGCAACTTCGTTTCAGTGCATTTCAACTGCACTTTGGCGTGTGAAAATCGAAAATGGTTATGAAAAATCCTGCTTGTAGGCAAGCCGAATGTGAAACGTCACTTCCTTTTTTTCCATATATATATATATATATATATATATATATATACGGATATTTAATACATGAAAATTTAGTGGTCAGTGTTGAATCAGTCCAAGAGACATTTCTTATGAAATGTGCTAAATACACGTGAGAAAAAAGGAATAAAAATGACATGTACATATTTTAACTTCAAAAATTTGGAGATCATTTGAATCCACTTCAACTAAGTATATATATATATATATATATATATATATATATATATATATATGTATGTGTGTGTGTGTGTGTGTAGGTAAAAATCTGTAGGTAAATAATCCAAGTAGATCTTATTAATATAAAATATGAAAACTGATCCACAAAACTGAGTTCAATATACTTATTATAGAGCATATAAGTGAATTTACAAAAATGAAACCCAAATTACCCCATTCCGAGGGTCATGTGCATTGACTCGTCCCAGGGTAAATATCACGGGGACGAAATGGCCGTCTGAATGGGGTAATTTGGGTTTCATTTTTGTAATTCACGCACACAGACACATACACACACACACATATATATATATATGTGTATGTGTATGTGTGCGTGTGTTTCAGATATAATTACAATATATTTGTAAAAGGACAATATGAATAAACACAAAAGGAAAACTTATCTGACCCGACGCGTTTTGTCATCAATTATTTATAAACAAACGTAAAAAACGTTTTTTTTTTGTTTTTTTTTTATATAAGAGACGCTCATTAATATTCATCAGTTTAACTGAAAAATCTCGGTGAATTATGGAGGAATCTAAATGACATAATCTAATGCGAATAAATGATAGGCATTAAAAGATGTTGTCGAATCTTTTATGTCATTAATATTTAAATAATATTAGCCTTGAAGAAACTTTTTAAAAAATTCAAAATCATTGATTCACTTTGGTTTATTTTAATTTATATTTTTTTATACATTTATATAATTATTTTACAAAATATTTTATCGTTTTTACATATAAATGTTAAATGATATTCAAAATATTATTCCAATGTTTATAATATAATATAATAATAGATTAATAAAATCATAACATATTAATATTAACAATATTATAGTATAATATATAAGTCATTATATAATAAATTAATTGACAAGAGAAAATCATAGACAAAAAGAAGACATTGAAGATTTTTTCTTTATTAATGCACAACTGTTGGCTTAGTATTTTAATAATGAGAAATTATTTACAAAAACACTAGTCATATAAAAGACGTTATGCTCCAGTAAACAATCTTTCTCATTATATATATATATATATATATATATATATATATATATATATATATATATAGAAAGAACAGTAAGATATATAATCCGGTGTTCGTATATATATATATATATATATGTAAAGTGAACATTGATGTTAACACTCAGAGGTGTTGACTTCAGTATTTATATTTACAGACGCTCTATCTCTGATATTGAGCAATTTATCCCCTAAATATACCACACCTTAAAGCTATATTTCCTCATATATATATATATATATTACGAAATGGACTATGTCCGACAATTATTTTAATATATATTATTGTTGTACGTTATTTATATAGACATACATATTTGAGTAAATTCTCTGTTTATAATAAACAGTATTAACAACATTTACAGGTTTGAATACCCTAAAAATTTCATAGAAAGTATTGGTCCTCCAACAGGAATTGAACCTGTATCTTACACGGAACAGTCATATAGCCTATTGTGCTATACCTGTTTAGCGACAGAGGAGAGTCTGTTTAGCAAGGTCGATTTTAGTTTTAAAATGTTTGTTTAAAAAAGCAGTAAAATCGAGAATTAAGAAGGACATAATTGAAAAAAACAACTATTCCGCTATGAACAAAGCAAAGAAAAAACACATAAATAGGAGACCACATGCGCAAATACACGTATCTAAGTATCTGAGTGTTGGCTCATTTGTGTGTTTCCATGTGTAGGCTGATATGTTTGTTTGTATTTTATCTATGCGTACCTATATATATATATATATATATATATATATATATATATATATATATATATATATATATATATATATATATATTACAATGAATCATTCATAGAAAAAAGTAAGTTAGTAAAGTTAATGATATAAAATGGCGAAATCCTTCACTAACAAAATTTTAAATATGCATTAACCTACCAATCACACGATGAATATCATGATTCTTGTTTTTTATTCCCGTGTACGTATATATATATATATATATATATATATATATATATATATATATAAACAAGGATTTAAAAAAGGATCATAGCATTCCTCGAGTGATTAGTAGTTTAATGCATCATTAAAACTATGTTAGGATTTTACCATTTTATATCATTAACTTTTACTAATTTACTTTGTCTATGAATGATTCATTGTAATATATATATATATATATATATATATATATATATATATATATATATATATATATATATATATATATATATATATATATATAAATATATAACAAAGTGAATATTGAAGTCAACGCTGTTTCATCCTAGACGCAATCTTCAGGTGGCCTGACGATTGCGTCTCGCATGAAACAGCCTGTCGCCTCTGAGTGTTGACTTTGATGTTCACTTTTATATTTACACACGCTCTATCTCTGATATTGAGCACTTTATCCAATAAATATAGCACACCTTAAGAGTATATTTCTTCATATATATATATATGTGTGTGTGTGTATGTGTATACATGTATTTATGTATTTATTTATGTATAGATTTATATGTTTGTGTCTATGTATGTATTCATGTGTACTCATACATATAATAGTATATATGTGGATACATCTATATATGTGCTTAAATGTACACTATTTGCATTATTCGGGCTATTGTCCGAATTTTTGTCGCCATATTTATTACAACGTTTCGGCTGTTGTACGCTCTGGCCTTCTTCAGGTGGTTGGAATGTCGAACTGAACCTCTTATTTCGCTCACTGGGGTAGACTGTTCTAGTTCCACGTCAGATGTCATCAGTTATCTCCTGTTAATTCCTCTCTCCAAGTTCTCCACTGCCTTAACCGGGTATTGAACTCACACTCCTTGGGTCCTGTCACTGGATCTAACTAACGCCTTTATCCACTGTGCCATGTGTAAATAGTATACATAATACCTCATCTCAGAAATATAGACAGGTGCGTAAATGTGTTTTCATTTCTGTATATATGCTGGTTCTTATTTTCCGTGTTGTATTTTATTTGGGCAGGTGAATTTGGCTGTTAGATTTTGTATGTGTATGCGTAAATCTTGCGTCAGTTCATTTGTATGTATCTGTGTAATTGTTTTTTTCCATTGCTTTTTTCATAACCGAATATTTGTTCTTCAATTATACCCTTTTTAACTTTCATCAATTAAAACCTCTTTTTATCTAGATATCTCTGCTCATGTATATAAAATTTTAATAGTTGGTTTGTACTCGCTTATTATTACTTTTAGGCTTGAATCTTGGTGATTCATTTT
>CAHIKZ030002922.1:2215000-2232500 GCA_903632075.3 Acanthosepion pharaonis | reverse complement strand
GTTAGCTAAGTTTAAGATAAAATAAACTGAAGATGAGCCTTCACCTATCATCAAATGTTTGACCTTGTGTCATTTTTTGTATTATATCAAAATAAATACTGCGTTTTTCTGATACCCCGATTTTATGTATTTAGGCGCAGTACTAGATTGGCGGCAAGGTCTCTCGTTTTACAGTTGAAATGGCGAAATGTAACCGTAAATTTTATGTTAACAGTTTCTTCTCCCGCACTTCCGCTTGTGGAACTCTCTTCTTTCTTTCCAGTCAATTTTGATCTTCAAAAATTTAAATGCAATGTCATTCCTTATCTTCTGCCATCTTAATTCATGTTCTTTTTTTCTCTTAATGTTTTAATGTCTTAATGTCCCTTAATGGTTTTTTTTTTCTCATATTATCTCACGCTCATGTATCTTAGTGGCTTTATTGCCTTGCTTGGGGTGAAATGATAAAAAAGTTATATTTTGATTTTGTCACGAATCTCTAGATATACAGAGTGATTGAAAAGTAATTCCCTTTTTTATGTATGATGGACTTTCCAGTCTTATTAAATTGTAGTTAGGCGGAAGAGTTCATCGTACATAAAAGAGGCGGTTACTTTTCAAGTAGCCTGTATTTTAAAATCACCAGCATTCTATCAGCTGTTGTGAATACAGGTTAATATTTAATTTTAAACTGCAAAATATAATATGCTTATATTTACACGGGGTTTCTATTCACACAGGGTTTTTCATCAGTTCAGCATTGTACGATAGCTATGCATTATATATCATTCATAACTTTTTTTTAAAAAAGGTTACAGTACAAAACATTTTTTATTAGATCTGCGCAAGTTATCTAAAAAAATCGAACATATGTTTTAAAGACAAATTTCATCATTTATAGAAAATGCTGCTACTTAAATTTGTTTTCCGTTATTAACATCACCGAGGAATTTTTCAACAGACAGATATTTTTATTACGTAACTAATGAAGTTTATTTATTCCCCTGAAAGCAAGTAAAAAGGTGCAAATTCTGACACTTCGTCTTTTTTCATTTAATTAACTTGTTAGTATGCAAGACTATAACTGTTGTCGATTATGCCTATTGTATATAATTGAGTATAGTGCACAAAAATTACGAGGTCGTACTATACACAGATCCCATATATATATATATATATATATATATATATATATATATATATATATATATATATATATTTAGAGAGAGAGAGAGAGAGAGAGAGAGAGAGGGAGAGATTCGGCTGAGAAAAATTGTCTGGCTTATCATAGTGAACCAACTTTCTTAGCTACAGACTTTGTAGTTGATTCATTGAACTTACGTTGTTCCGAATTTTCATCAACAAACATGTTGATGGGAATAAAAAAAAGGATTTACTATTAAGACAGGAGTCAGTATTTGTGCCATAAGCATAGATACATAGTTGAGAACCGATGACATCAGGAAGGCTATTGATGAAGATTAGATCTAGAATGCATCGAATGCAAAAACGAATGAAAGATAAAGCACTTCATGGTCAATACTCTGCCCGTACCAAAGAAGCTGATGTAGACAAACCCCATATACATCAGTAGCCATGCAGTGCATGGTTAAAAAAAGCTGAATCGTTAGGGTTTATTCTTGCTGCACAGGACCAATGCCAGCTAACTAGAAACAACCAAGCACACATACTGAAAAATTGTGTCAACACAAAATGCAGATTCAGAAACATTTGACCATCTTGTATGAGGTTGCAAAATGTTAGCACCTGCTGAATATAAAACTCGGCATGATTAAATGAACCAAAATCTGCACTGGAAAATATGCAACTTGAAGAGGTTAAAAATAATGCATTTTAGGTTGCTCGAAATATGCAACTAAAAGAGGTTAAATAATGCATTTTAGGTTGCTCTAGATATGCATCTTGAAGAGGTTAAAATAATGCATTTTAGGTTGCGCTAGATATGCAACTTGAAGTGGTTAAAAATAATGCATTTTAGGTTGCTCTAGATATGCATCTTGAAGAGGTTAAAAATAGTGCATTTTAGGTTGCGCTAGATATGCAACTTGAAGTGGTTAAAAATAATGCATTTTAGGTTGCTCTAGATATGCATCTTGAAGAGGTTAAAAATAGTGCATTTTAGGTTGCGCTAGATATGCAACTTGAAGTGGTTAAAAATAATGCATTTTAGGTTGCTCTAGATATGCATCTTGAAGAGGTTAAAAATAGTGCATTTTAGGTTGCGCTAGATATGCAACTTGAAGTGGTTAAAAATAATGCATTTTAGGTTGCTCTAGATATGCATCTTGAAGAGGTTAAAAATAGTGCATTTTAGGTTGCGCTAGATATGCAACTTGAAGTGGTTAAAAATAATGCATTTTAGGTTGCTCTAGATATGCATCTTGAAGAGGTTAAAAATAGTGCATTTTAGGTTGCGCTAGATATGCAACTTGAAGTGGTTAAAAATAATGCATTTTAGGTTGCTCTAGATATGCATCTTGAAGAGGTTAAAAATAGTGCATTTTAGGTTGCGCTAGATATGCAACTTGAAGTGGTTAAAAATAATGCATTTTAGGTTGCTCTAGATATGCATCTTGAAGAGGTTAAAATAGTGCATTTTAGGTTGCGCTAGATATGCAACTTGAAGTGGTTAAAAATAATGCATTTTAGGTTGCTCTAGATATGCATCTTGAAGAGGTTAAAAATAGTGCATTTTAGGTTGCGCTAGATATGCAACTTGAAGTGGTTAAAATAATGCATTTTAGGTTGCTCTAGATATGCATCTTGAAGAGGTTAAAAATAGTGCATTTTAGGTTGCGCTAGATATGCAACTTGAAGTGGTTAAAAATAATGCATTTTAGGTTGCTCTAGATATGCATCTTGAAGAGGTTAAAAAAAATAGTGCATTTTAGGTTGCGCTAGATATGCAACTTGAAGTGGTTAAAAATAATGCATTTTAGGTTGCTCTAGATATGCATCTTGAAGAGGTTAAAAATAGTGCATTTTAGGTTGCGCTAGATATGCAACTTGAAGTGGTTAAAAATAATGCATTTTAGGTTGCTCTAGATATGCATCTTGAAGAGGTTAAAAATAGTGCATTTTAGGTTGCGCTAGATATGCAACTTGAAGTGGTTAAAAATAATGCATTTTAGGTTGCTCTAGATATGCATCTTGAAGAGGTTAAAAATAGTGCATTTTAGGTTGCGCTAGATATGCAACTTGAAGTGGTTAAAAATAATGCATTTTAGGTTGCTCTAGATATGCATCTTGAAGAGGTTAAAAATAGTGCATTTTAGGGTTGCGCTAGATATGCAACTTGAAGTGGTTAAAATAATGCATTTTAGGTTGCTCTAGATATGCATCTTGAAGAGGTTAAAAATAGTGCATTTTAGGTTGCGCTAGATATGCAACTTGAAGTGGTTAAAAATAATGCATTTTAGGTTGCTCTAGATATGCATCTTGAAGAGGTTAAAAATAGTGCATTTTAGGTTGCGCTAGATATGCAACTTGAAGTGGTTAAAAATAATGCATTTTAGGTTGCTCTAGATATGCATCTTGAAGAGGTTAAAATAGTGCATTTTAGGTTGCGCTAGATATGCAACTTGAAGTGGTTAAAAATAATGCATTTTAGGTTGCTCTAGATATGCATCTTGAAGAGGTTAAAAATAGTGCATTTTAGGTTGCGCTAGATATGCAACTTGAAGTGGTTAAAAATAATGCATTTTAGGTTGCTCTAGATATGCATCTTGAAGAGGTTAAAAATAGTGCATTTTAGGTTGCGCTAGATATGCAACTTGAAGTGGTTAAAATAATGCATTTTAGGTTGCTCTAGATATGCATCTTGAAGAGGTTAAAAATAGTGCATTTTAGGTTGCGCTAGATATGCAACTTGAAGTGGTTAAAAATAATGCATTTTAGGTTGCTCTAGATATGCATCTTGAAGAGGTTAAAAATAGTGCATTTTAGGTTGCGCTAGATATGCAACTTGAAGTGGTTAAAAATAATGCATTTTAGGTTGCTCTAGATATGCATCTTGAAGAGGTTAAAAATAGTGCATTTTAGGTTGCGCTAGATATGCAACTTGAAGTGGTTAAAAATAATGCATTTTAGGTTGCTCTAGATATGCATCTTGAAGAGGTTAAAAATAGTGCATTTTAGGTTGCGCTAGATATGCAACTTGAAGTGGTTAAAAATAATGCATTTTAGGTTGCTCTAGATATGCATCTTGAAGAGGTTAAAAATAGTGCATTTTAGGTTTGCGCTAGATATGCAACTTGAAGTGGTTAAAAATAATGCATTTTAGGTTGCTCTAGATATGCATCTTGAAGAGGTTAAAAAATAGTGCATTTTAGGTTGCGCTAGATATGCAACTTGAAGTGGTTAAAAATAATGCATTTTAGGTTGCTCTAGATATGCATCTTGAAGAGGTTAAAAATAGTGCATTTTAGGTTGCGCTAGATATGCAACTTGAAGTGGTTAAAAATAATGCATTTTAGGTTGCTCTAGATATGCATCTTGAAGAGGTTAAAAAATAGTGCATTTTAGGTTGCGCTAGATATGCAACTTGAAGTGGTTAAAAATAATGCATTTTAGGTTGCTCTAGATATGCATCTTGAAGAGGTTAAAAAAATAGTGCATTTTAGGTTGCGCTAGATATGCAACTTGAAGTGGTTAAAAATAATGCATTTTAGGTTGCTCTAGATATGCATCTTGAAGAGGTTAAAAATAGTGCATTTTAGGTTGCGCTAGATATGCAACTTGAAGTGGTTAAAATAATGCATTTTAGGTTGCTCTAGATATGCATCTTGAAGAGGTTAAAATAGTGCATTTTAGGTTGCGCTAGATATGCAACTTTGAAGTGGTTAAAAATAATGCATTTTAGGTTGCTCTAGATATGCATCTTGAAGAGGTTAAAATAGTGCATTTTAGGTTGCGCTAGATATGCAACTTGAAGTGGTTAAAAATAATGCATTTTAGGTTGCTCTAGATATGCATCTTGAAGAGGTTAAAATAGTGCATTTTAGGTTGCGCTAGATATGCAACTTGAAGTGGTTAAAAAATAATGCATTTTAGGTTGCTCTAGATATGCATCTTGAAGAGGTTAAAATAGTGCATTTTAGGTTGCGCTAGATATGCAACTTGAAGTGGTTAAAAATAATGCATTTTAGGTTGCTCTAGATATGCATCTTGAAGAGGTTAAAAATAGTGCATTTTAGGTTGCGCTAGATATGCAACTTGAAGTGGTTAAAAATAATGCATTTTAGGTTGCTCTAGATATGCATCTTGAAGAGGTTAAAATAGTGCATTTTAGGTTGCGCTAGATATGCAACTTGAAGTGGTTAAAAATAATGCATTTTAGGTTGCTCTAGATATGCATCTTGAAGAGGTTAAAAATAGTGCATTTTAGGTTGCGCTAGATATGCAACTTGAAGTGGTTAAAAATAATGCATTTTAGGTTGCTCTAGATATGCATCTTGAAGAGGTTAAAAATAGTGCATTTTAGGTTGCGCTAGATATGCAACTTGAAGTGGTTAAAAATAATGCATTTTAGGTTGCTCTAGATATGCATCTTGAAGAGGTTAAAATAGTGCATTTTAGGTTGCGCTAGATATGCAACTTGAAGTGGTTAAAAATAATGCATTTTAGGTTGCTCTAGATATGCATCTTGAAGAGGTTAAAAATAGTGCATTTTAGGTTGCGCTAGATATGCAACTTGAAGTGGTTAAAAATAATGCATTTTAGGTTGCTCTAGATATGCATCTTGAAGAGATTAAAAATAATGCATTTAAGTTGCTCTAAAGGTTAAAAATGCATTTTAGTTTGCGCTAGATATGCAACTTGAAGACGTTAAAATAATGCATTTTAGGTTGCTCTTGATAGGTATTTTTTTAAAAAAAATAATAATAAAGCAAAAAGTTCACAAAATAAGAATATTTTCACACGCAAGAAGAATGCAGTCAAGTGGGCATAGCTTTCTGACTTCAAGACAGTAAAAGAGTAAAAATAGAGAATAGAAAAAACTGAGAATTCTCCATTTTTATTGTTAAATCCCAAGTCAGTAAGATTTGTCTATATATTTGAAGAGGGGATTTTTTTTTTATTTGAAGTAATTCCTAGATTTATAAGCAACACTAACATTTAAAAAGAATGATTCTCTGTGGCACCTTAAACTCTTATCCTTCATCTACAGGGTCAGCCAGATTTCAAACCTTTCTCTCACTTGGTACTGTTCGGCATTATCAAAAATAGTTGAATCACTGCTAAAACAGCTTATCAAATTTTATGTTTTATTTGATTTTATAGCGATCCCATGTGCGTGCAGGTAGCCTAGCGGTTATCGACGCAGAAATTAACATTGTCGAGTGAAATTCAAATTACAGCCAATACCGTTGTATTCGATTTCGCACAAATAGCCTCAGAAAAGTTAAGAATCACTTTCTTCTCACCGGCCAAACGTTAATGGCAGAACAGACTATTTTGGTTGGCAATCAGTTTAAAAGAACAACTCTGAATTCAAAACCTGTTAAACTTGTAACTAGCAACTCTAAAAAAAACTACTTCCTAAGGAAGCCACAGCAGCACCCCAATGTAGTGAAGCTAAAGCCCTATACTCCACAATAATCGATACGGTCAACATACGATTTACATAATGACCTTATAACTGCTTCGTTTACAGTTGTACCGTAAGGAACGTATTTAAAGCGCTAATTTGATTGAATTATGCTTTACGGCTTATCAACCTTTTGTAGGTTATTTGAAGTCAAAACATGTTTTTGGATTGTGACAATAATTCTTCTTAATTTTTTCCAAGGATATACACCATCCGCACATTCAAGTTTACAGTCACTGGTATTCTCAAACTGTTAACCATCTTGTTACTGATCAGGATCGACGTTGCTTAACTTTGGTGATCTTGCGAGAATCGATGTTCCAATGTGAAATCTTGAAGAAGTAACCAAACTTATAATCAACATAAGTTGAAATACGGGTCCAGGTCTGTAAATCTTAGAACTTCTCCAACTTGGGTGAATAATTACCGGAGAAATTTGCTGTAAGAACTGTACCCAGAGACCGCTTTAATCAAGTAAGGACAATTTCTCTTTGCCAATTTCAAAATTGCCAATTTATTAAATCTCACCGCTAGAAGCTAAGCGTTTAAGCTAGACTTGTTTGCAATTTAATTGCTATAAATGCAGATTATCCTTCGACAAACAAACTTTTTACCCACATTCTTATTAAGATACATATTAAATCAAGCCAAATTAGCACAAGGCCTTATTCCCAAGGAAATTGTCTGACTAACTGAAGTAGAGGTTCCAATGAATCAGTGTTCTGGTTATGACGATAAACTACATCCGGCAGCAAGGCCTCTGATCAGGAGGTTTTAAAAACCATGGAAGCAACTCTTAACTGCCATTGTTTTCAGATCTACACAGACCCGGGGTGGTAGCACCAGTTAGGGTCCCAGCTATGGGCAATTAGTGAACAAAAAATCAACAGTACATTTCTATAATAAAATTACCAACAATACATTTCATGATCTGCAAACTATATATCTAAAAGAAAACATAACTTTGCCTTGAAAATATAAAATTGCTTTCAAAGTATTTAGATTTCGCTGTTAAATAACTCATAGGGGTGTTGATATGCCGTTAAACAAAATCAGCCAACCAAGAATGCCTATTTATAGTAAATTACCAAAAAATACAAAAGCAAATTATCAAAACTGAGTCGTAATTGGTCTTGCGAGACAAGCTTACTAATTATTACACCACGTCAAAGTTCCCAATGATTCTCTAAGCGAAGATTGGATGTGGCACAAGGCTTACATTATGGAGCACTGAGTGAGGATCTAATTCACTACTCAGCCATAATTGATCTAGCGAGACAAGCTTACTAGATCAATTGCACCACGTCGAAGGGCTACAAATGATTTTTCTCAGCATAGCGAAATTTCGGCGCATTATGCGAGAATCGAACTCACTATTTAATTATAATTGATCTAGCGAGACAAGTTCGTTAACCATTACACCCCCTTCGAAGGGCCCACTGTAAGCAGAAACTTTGATCTGGAATTGGAAAAAAAAAGGGGCGGCACCTCCCCGGAATCTACCATAAAAATTCAGGATGCCGAATTAGTAAATGCTGAACACTTCCAATACCTTGACCTGTGGATCAGTTATAACATTTTCAGCATAGGCGTTTATAAAATTGAACATAACCTTCATTAGAGATAGTTTCGCTCAATACCAACAGATGATACAGAAACAAATAATCCATCTAAAAAGTTGAGTCTTGTTCTTAAATAGCTTTTTCAGATCGACACTTGCATGCATGGCGCCAAATTCGTTCAGAAATGGTTAAACTGCCAGCTGTATACAACCTCAGATCAGTGGGTAAAAAAGGCTTTGAGTAATGCTCTTGGCAAAGATAATCCTGGCGCTACAGAGTCAAAAAAAACAAATGACTGAAACCACGTCATTTGAGGACTACCAAGATCAGCAACAGCTGAAATGGATAGCATATATAACTAGAAGATAAAATATAAATATAATCAAAATGTTCGACTTCGAATAAGTTGTTAGGACTGAAAACGCCATCAATAATGAAAAGAACGATAAGAGCTACTGGACATCAGAAACTTATTTCTCTGTAAAATTCTTTTAGAAAATGGATTTTATGAATTTCAACCAAAAGAAGCAATGGCTTCACGGTCAATGAATGTCAAATATTTCCTTATAGGGAAAAGGCTAATATTAGCATTACCATTATCCTCAGCCTTTGTCTATAAAACAATAGATGTGTTGTTTTGGGTCCCTTCTCTAAGGAAATTGACAAAAAACAACGAATTATTGTTACAATCCAAAATATGTTTCGGTTTTAAATCACCCACGACGGGATGATAAGCCGTAAAAAAACAAATCAATCAATCCACCACTGCCATCCGTCGCGAATCAACTAATCAGTAATTACTATCACCACTGTACGGCCTTATGTTTTTAGCCAGACTAAGCTATCCTTATTATAGTTTTATACCTTAGAGTAATGGCTAACAAGCTATAGGAACGGCCTTATGTTTTTAGCCAGACTAAGCTATCCTTATTATAGTTTTATACCTTAGAGTAATGGCTAACAAGCTATAGGAACGGAGTGAATATCGAAGCCACTTAGCGTAGTGTAATTGTAACAAATGCTTTCTTCTAATACTCGCGTGTAAAACTGAGCCCATAGCCTTATGTCAGACGCGTTCTTTAAAGAGATAATTATAAATGTCGCTAAGACAGTTTCTAATAAAGCGATGTCGATTTTAACTGGGTCTAACATGACTGCAGCTTTGTGCCATAAATCTATTTTTACAGGATGTTAGCAATCATAGCGCTGCACAATCTTCTATAATTTATTACTCAAAGATGGGTGACCGCTTGGGAATACCAAGTGTTGTCAGCTTGGATGTGCGGGTGGTGTAATTGTTCAGAATTCTTAATGGGAGAGCTGAATTCCAATTCCGGTTGGGTTCGTAATATTAATTTAAGCGCAATTACCTTTGGCAAATTCACCTCTGCACTCCACCCTACAGCTGTGAGTTAATTAGTAACATATGTATCATTAAAACGATCATTTTCGACCCACAAAAAATTTCAAAAACATATTTATAGGTTTTAATTAAACTGCAAAATGGTTGATAAACCCAAGCAAACGAAAATGAAATGGTTGATAAACCCAAGAAAAAAAAAAGGAAAAGAAAAAAAGATCATTGGTTAAAGAGAAAAATAAATAAACATGTACTACTCAGCGCTGGGATTGATCTCACAACCTTTAACCAGACAGAGGAGGCAAAGTGGAGTAATGGATAGCCGCTCGGATTCAGGAGTCGGAGAAACGAGTTCGAATTTCAGTCGAATCCATTACATTCACTTACGTGCTAATACCCTTGGGAAAGGCATGAATCTTCTTCTCCCTCCACCTATGAGTAAATAGCAGGTCAGACCGGGTTCTATAGCCTTGAATGGCAACTGGTCTATCGCAGAAAGAAATGACAACCTACTGCCCCATTAGTCATGTATCGAAAGATACATGATCGTCTAAGCGTGTATCACGCATGTCACATGACTGACTGATCCCCTGACAAAATGGGTGCTGACAAAAAGTCAGTATAATGCACCCGGGGCCCAAATTGTCCTGTCTCGATAACAGTCGTTTGTGCTGACAACAGTATTAGTGCCAATCCTTCCGTTTTATTGCAGTGAAGGAAGCACATTTTCCTCGTTATTCGTCCTTCAGCTTCAGTCCGACTCACGATTTTACAAGTTGCTGGAGTAGAAGAAAAGAAAAGACTAGAAAGCCCTCCTGATACCTCTTCTTTTGTATTGTTTCTGTTTTCAAATTCTTGTATCTTAGTGGTTTTATTGCCTTTCTTGGGGTGAACTCGATTAAAAAAACCTTAAAAAATTCAAAGCAAGCAGAGACTTTAAGAACAATTTTCTATTTAATTTAAAGTACAGTATCATATGGTGTATTTTTAGGTAGAAACCCTTCAGAAATATATGCTTGATTAAACACATACAGAAAATAAATTTCATTTTTTTTTTATTTCAATATTACAATATATTTGCGTTATGAAAAGATTTCTGATAAAGCGTCAATATTCCAGACAAAATATATCAACTGTTATATACATTAAAAATAATATTCCGATGTAGTGTTTAACAGTAATATATCAGTATCAAATATATCAGTATCAAATATATCAGTATCAAATATATCAATCTGTTGTTTAAAATCATTGTAACTTGATTTGACATTTTTCTCGGCCTTTGGTTTCCTGGTAATAAAAGATTTAAGAATCTGGAGAAATTGCATCGAGCATTGCTGCCATATATGGTCTGGAGCCCCTTCTGTTTGTCTCAAGGTCCTTGATAAAATCCAGAGACGGATATGGAATGTAATTGGCCCTGGTCTGGCATCTCGTCTGCAGTCGCTCTCTCACAGACGTGCCGTCACCTCGCTCTGTCTTTTTTACAAATACTTTCACGGTAACTGCTCCGATGAGCTGCTTTCACTGGTTCCCAGACTTCATGAATTTAAACGTTCTACTAGGCTGGCATCTCGCTCACACCGATTCGCTGTCGAAACTGTTAAATGTAGCCGTCTCTTTTACTCCAATAGCTTCATGTCTCGCACCTCTCACCTGTGGGACTCCCTTCCCTTTTCCTGTTTTCCTGATATCTATAATCTTCAACTATTTAAATGTAATGTCAATCGACATCTCCAGATGCATTGATCTATCCCCTATCCTTCTCTTCATCCTTTGCTCTATCACTCCTATCTGCTCTAGCTCCAACTCTCAGTAACACCTTGCGTGCTAGTGGTTTCCCGCCTTGCTTGGGGTGAAACGTTTAAAAAAAAAATTTTCATTTTCTCGCCTCTGGAATTCCCTCCCCTCTTCCTGTTTCACTGATAGCTATAATCTCCAACTATTCAAATGTAATGTCAATCGTCGTCTCCATTGGCTTCCCGCCTTGCTTGGGGTGAAACGCTTAAAAAAAAAGTCATTATGTTACCAACAAGATTTTAAATCTATAATCGTGACCGTGTGATAAATACGAATAACTAGCAGACATTGTTCTATAGAATGATCCTGAACCAAACTCTCACAGGCCAAATAGGTCTGGAGTTAACTGACAATGTATTAGTTTCTTTGTGCAACATAAAAGACAAAATCCCCCAAGGGAAGCAAGATATTATCTTAATATTAGTTTTGCTTCATTTTTTTTTTTTTTGTATCTCCCTAGAATTTACACAGGAAATTGACCGGTGGATGTGCGCATGTATTTTTTTTTATTTTTATTTTTATTTTTTTTGTTTTTTTGATTTTTGGGTGGTCGGTGGTGGGGATTTAAGATTTTTTTCTATAATAAAATATCGCATTTGCAGAGTTTTTGATATGTTTCAATTTATTTTATGAAAAAGTGCTTTTCTCAAAATTTTCTTTTTTCTTGCAACTCTTTTGTTTATGACTGATGTATAAAGGAAAACAAAATTAAACTAAACATGCATACATATGGTGATTTCTATCCGTAACTTACATGTGGCACAAGGCTAAAATTATGAAGCACCGAGTGAGGATCGAACTCACCTGTCATTCGTAAGTGATCTTGTGACACAAGCTTGCTAATCATTACACCACGTCGAGGTGCTCAAATAATTCTCTAAGCGAAGATTAGATGTGGCACAAGGCCTAAATTATGGAGCACCGAGTGAGGATCGAACTCACTACTCATTTGTAATTGATCTAATGAAACAAGCTTGCTAATTATTACACCACGTCAAAGTTCCCAATATGGTGATTTTCTAAGTACAGCTTAGATGTGGCACAAGGCCGAATGTAAGGAGCACCCAGTGAAAATCAAACTCGCTATTCAGTCGTAATTGTTCTAATGAAACAAGCTTGCTAATCATTACATCACGGCGAAGTTCCCAAATGATTCTCAAAGCGAAGATTAGATGTGGCACAAGGCCTAAATTATGGAGCACCGATTGAGGATCGGACTCACTACTTGGTCGTAATTGATCTAGCGACACACGCTTGCTAATCATTACACCATGTCGAAGTGCCCAATATGGTGATTTTCTGAGCACAGCTTAGATGTGGCACAAGGCCGAATGTATGGAGCGCCTAGTGAAGATCAAACTCGCTACTCAGTCGTAATTGATCTAGTGAGACAACCTTACACCACGTCGAAGAGCCCAGATGGTGGCTTTCTAAGCGTAAATTACATGTGACACACGGCCTAAAGTACAGAGCACCGAGTGAGGATCGAACTCACCACTCAGTCGTAACCGATCTAGCAAGGCAAGCTTGCTAACCATTACTAAATGCACATAGATATGAATAAAGACAAAAGGCAAACCTGACGTAGCCGACACGTTTCGTCCTTTGACGGCTAAGTTTTCCTTTTGTCTTAATTCATATTTTTCTTTTTGCGGATATATTTTTAGTTATCTCTGAATTTTTAAATTAATATATATATATATATATATATATATATATATATATATATATATATATATATATGTATGTGTGTGTGTGTGTGTGTGTGTGTGTGTGTGTGTGCGTGTAAATGTTATATACATATTTTAACGTCATGTTCTTTCATGAACTAGACAACCATGGCTACCCACGGATTCCTTTTCTTCATTATCTGTGAATTTCTACGATATTTTTTGTGGGGGTGGGTCATCGTGGAGTGGCTTCCCGTTTCTTTCTTCACAGTTTTGAATTCAGAATAATTCTTCTCCTAGACTGGCTGCCATACAAGGCTAGAGAGCCTTGCATTTCAAAGGGAGAAGAACTGAAGTCGTAGCATTCCCGAGCGTAATAATGTGAAATTTGTGTAAATAGGTTTTTGCTCATTTAACATAAGTGGTCTTAAACTTTTTTTTGTGGTCAAGTGTGTTTGTTTTTTTCTATTCTCTTCTCTTTACTGAGATCAAAGCGATTTTTTCTTTATTCAGTGTTTTTTTATGTGAGAATGACTTTTAACAAAAACGTAATATTAAGTCTTTTTGATCAAGTGATGTTACAATTCATTGAAATATACTTATTTTGCAGTGGTCTTGATTGCTACAGTGATGTACATTGGTACGCAAAGAATGTGCAGACCCCAACCTTAAACAAATTGTCTACTCTTTGCCTTGAAAACACAATGTAAATCATTCACTCTGACGAATACAACATTTTTCTAAAACTGTTTGGCAACATTGTAAAAAAAACATATATCTCAAATTGTTTTCTATTTGGTGTCCTTTATCATGAAGTAGTTATAGCAAATTTTATGTTAATCTTCGATAAATTCTTTTCAATTCTAGTTGTGATAGAGTTGATGGCTAGAACACTATATTTTGATTCATCGGATTTATTAGAAAGGCCCACTTGAAATATTCTTTTGTTTGACACTGAATATTAAATGATTAGAGTTTTGATGAAGATTAAAAGTATTTTTCAATATATTATGAAATGGAAATAAACAATACTCTAGCTTTCCTAGATATTATGTTACACCGCAGTGACATTAGCCTAAAACAAGGTATCCAAATCAACTAATTAAAATGATCTCATAAATTTCTATTCTCACCATAGCAACACAATAAAATCCGGAATAACCATCGGATCCTATTTAAGAGCCCTCGGAATTAATAGCGGTCAGAATTTACGTAAAGAGGAGAAAATTAACGCGAAACAAAAGACTCGTAAAACGTGTCAAAATAGAAAAACAGTCGACCTTTTTGACAATCGCAATGTTTCAAAACATCATACTGCTTACAAACTCTGTTGGAACTACGATTGGAAAGAATTTGTCTTTGGTCATGTAAAATCAGTTGCTTACAGAATAAAAATAGCAAATATTTATTTACAATACTAGCAGTTGGATTAACCTCCTCATCTTTGCTATTATTGCAACATTTCGACCGTTGTGCTCCCCGGCCTTCTTTAAGTATATATCTACCAGTGTAACCTTCAAGAAATTTGGAACTGAAATCAATATTTGACTTACAGTAGATTGTTCTGATTTCTAGCATAGCCTTGGGAATTATCGTCGCTCTGTGAATTTAGTGCTGCAGTGAATACGAGTTCAATCCCTGGGCTGGGTTTTATAGTGGAAACAGGGTGTGCAATAATTGTGCAATAATTAAAAAGACGAAATACCCCTAAGCGTAAACAGGGAAACGAAAACAATCTATCCCGTAGACTGAATAAAGTGTTTAATTCGAAATTGTCTGAAGATAACTGAAGAAACAGTCGAAACGTTGTGATAATGTAGGAGAGTAAATTAGGTCAACTGTTTGTAACATAAGGGTAACTCCTCATCTCAGAAATGACTAAATAAACTGGTCAACAAAAAAATAAAATATGAAATGGTGTCGAGACACCAAATATCTTTTTAGCTAAATTGAGGGCGCTGAATCAGAAGATCGCCTTACTTTTTTCTTGGTTAGCAACCGCTTTACTCTACAGAAATGCCTCATTTTTTGGAAAAAAAATTCTTTAGTTTTCTGTATATATGATATGACCGATGGCAATATTCCTCAAAATAAAGCCGTAGAAACCTCTCAGTTCGTATTTAAACCAACAAATATTGGTCTGCTTATTGAGAAATACTATTTTTACAATAACAATCAGATCCTAAGTATTTAAAAATAACACCATTAAATATACCAAGACCAACAAGTATTTTCATCAAATCATTTAATAAAATAACAGCAGAAATAATACCTTTGTGAATATAAGAACTAAGGTAAAAAAATTTTCTCTTTCTTTATTGTCTGCCATGTTCAATGTTATTTAAATCCCTTTTGATATTGTAGCAGCATCATGTACAATGGAATAGGTGGATTCAATTGGGATGTCTTTAATTAGAGTTTTTTTTTTCCAATTGTGAAAGCAAAATGCTCTCAATATGCTTGGTTTCCTTCCGTAGTGAAGGGATAAAAGTGATGGGATAAACTTATGGATATCAAACAGAAGATTTTAGGTTTTCATTTATTTTGATTTCATCTTAATTAAGAGGTTTACTAAAGTGTATTACTGCTAAAGTTTATCAGTTAATTTGAAATTTGGCGATAAATTGGAAAACTTCGATACATCTATTTTAAAATTTTTGACTCAAATACACTTTTTTCTTATAAGAATAGTTTATTCCAGGTGGCTGACATATATTGCTCGACCTACCTGAAAATTGATTTTTTTTTTCCAAAAATGAGCAATTTCAGTACAACAGAAACGGCAGCGAAGCACATTTTCGGAATCAGCACCATCAAATTAACTATGAAATGTGTTTTTATTTCTTGATAGGAAAAATCTTGTTGAACTGCAATATTTAATTTTTTCTTAGGTTATTGCATTATTCACGATTTTTTTTTATCAACTTCTTTACCAGTGCCGTCGAAAAACATAGGTATATATGTGTACATATAAGTAATTTTGTAATAACACTCTACTTATATAATATCAAACACTGTATATTTCATTACAATTTAGAATTTCATAAATATTAAACCTAAGTAAGTTAACCTAAGCTGACAACTAATTCACTGCCTCCTCCCTTCATATATTATAAAACAAATATAATGAATGAAGTTAATTCATATATATATATATATATATATATATATATATATATATATATATATATATATAATTTTTATTTAAAATATGATACATCGCATAAATAAAAATTATATTTAGGCTCTACATTTTTATCGAACCCTGTTTTTAAAAAATAATAAAAAAATATTAAGAACTTTGGATTTTTTACCTAACGAGTTCTTTCCTATTTTATATATATATATATATATATATATATATATATATATATATATATATATATATATATATATATATATATATATATATTTCTTTTCATATCGTCTGATAAGCTTAATAGCATTATCATTAAAAGAAGAAAGAAAATCACAACATTTTGATTTTCTTTCTTCTTTTAATGAGATATATATATATATATATATATATATATGTGTGTGTGTGTGTTTTTGCGCGTTTGTCTGTGAATTATTTTCAGATCGAGTGTATATGTAAAGGAACAAACTGAATGAAAAGACAAGAGGAAAACTATTCTTATACTATGCGTTTCGCACTCTGAGGTACTTTATCGAGACGAATCGAGAATTTATTTTGTTGCACGTTTTTATATACAAAAGCAAGAATGTCATTGGTTTATCAACGCATTGAATATTGATCAGGTCATTTAAAGGTCAGTCAAAACACGGGCATCAACATAAATCCTCTATTGCCTTGATAAACTCTTTTTCAGAGGACGAAAAGCGCTGGGTAAACATATGTTATTCATACATATATATATATATATATATATATATATATATATATATATATATATATATATATATATATATATATATATATATATTATTCATGGGTAAGTTTTTTTTAATGTAAGTAAATATTTTCTGGGTAAAGTAAGTTCACCGGTATTTGTAAAGGTGGCTACTAAGATGTCTTGTATGGAATCTTTTTCAAATATTATGTTGTCGAATTTAGTTAAAGCTGTGATAGTGTCGTCTTTTCTTAACTCCGTCGAAAATTTCCTGCCCAAATTTAATGACTGCGTTACCGTGGTGCATAGGAACAAAACTGGACATAGCTTTAATTTGAGTAATGCTGCAAACTATATATCTAAAAAAATATACCTTTAATCTGAAAGCATAAATTTATCTACAAAATATCTGTAGTTGAAAGCATAAAAGTACGTATAAACTATTTAGATTTTAACATTAAATAACCCATAGAAATAAACATGCCGGTAAACAAAGTCAACCAACTAACCAACATGAATGAAATCTTTCATGACATTAATCCATATAATATCCTACAAGTTCTTAAAGAAACCAATCTGTATTTCCAAATATAACTTAAATAACTACAGTATAAACACACACATATCAACACAATTATGTCCACAGAAACATACATATACACAAAAGC